>BFEA01000662.1:417312-431522 GCA_003427395.1 Chara braunii
GAGCTCCTGTAAGGTCTGTAAGGAATGTCAGTCAGCCATGCATTTGACCTCACAGTAACTCCTTTCGCACAACACACATTACAGACCTTACAGACCTGTCTCTTATACACATCTAGATGTGTATAAGAGACAGGTACTAAAAAGGGAGTAGGAGTGCGGCGAGAGAAATTATGAAAGAGGTAGGTTGGGACTCGGGAGGGAGTCCTACAGGCTACAGGATTAGGGGGCCTCTATTACATGGCCGAGTGCCGAAGGTGACTCTCATATGTCTGTAATCCAGCCTCTACAACAACCTGGGCTTTTATCAAAGGGGAAAAAAAAAAGAAAAAAAAAAAGAAAAGAAAAGAAAGAAAGAGATTGAGGAAGAAGTCCGAAAATAGAGTCTGGTTTTCAGAACAGGTTTGATTTGAGGCTAGTAGGGTACAACCGTACAAATAATCCTAGTCCAGAATACGTAGTCTGATTTACGGGGTGTTCTCAAGTCTCTCAGGGGGTCATGATTTATTGAATTTTATTCTCCCTGGACCCTTGCACTCTGACTTCGTTCCGGGTGGGGGTGCGCCTGTTGTTGAGACCTGGAACCCTCAATCATTTTTTTATTTTATTTTTATTTTATTTTATTTTTATTTCATTTTTATTTTATTATTTTTATTTTATTTTTATTTTATTTTTATTTTATTTTATTTTTATTTTTATTTTATTTTTATTTTATTTTTATTTTATTTTATTTTTATTTTTATTTTATTTTTATTTTATTTTTATTTTATTTTTATTTTGACACCCCGCTCAGAAGTCCCCCCTGCACCCTTCCTCTGACCAATTACCCCGGCACACCCCCACCGCCTCTGTCCTACCTTAGTGTGGACAACCACCGCTCGGTGACCGGACCAGACAGCCATTGCAGGCACCCACGCTAAGCGTCCCCCTCCCCCGCTCCTTCCCCACTCAGCCCTGCTTGAAGCCGACGCCGTGCCATTTCTTTACTTCTATCTGCGTCTCTTCTGCCACAACCTGCAAACATTCTCTCTCTCTCGTTCTGTTCCGGGCTTAAAGGGGGTTAAAGGGGGGTTGAGCTCCTTCTTACCCCCGGATCTTGCTATCACCTCTTTGCTATTAACCCTTGAATCATCTTGGTATAACTCGGCACTAAGTCTTGTCCACGACTCCATGGTCAGGACCCAGAAGTGACGAGTAGAAGAAGAGTCCGGGTACTTAGTGCCAACTTGCCAAGTGGGACAAAGACAATGGAATATCAGTGAGATAATTGGTGGAAGGCGCCCACGCCAAAACCTTTTCGGGTTTTGGGCGTCCAAACCTTCCCCGGTTGGTAAGAAGCGGCCACGGGCAACAGGGGCTGACGGATGCAGAAATCTGGCCTCCGGACGCGAGGGGTGGGCCACTTCCTACCGGATGGTGAACCCGGCGCTCTGTCTGAGCCAGGTTCGTTTTCCCGTATGCCTATCTACCCAAATGTGAAAGGTTTGGGCGCCCAATACCCACAAGGTTTTAAAATTTTGGACCATTTCTCTATTTTATTCGTGTCATCGTTATGTAGTGGCCATGCTAATCTTCCTTGTCTATCCAGCGGCCTAGCTGAGTTGGTAAGGCACGCAAGTGGCATTCAGGAGGTCGTGGGTTCAATCCCATTGACTCATGTACCTTCCTGGGCAAGCTTGGCGCCCGCCACCTACAGATATGTTGTTGGTCCCCCCGACTGGCATTGAGCAGAGACTGCTGATGCTCACAGGGGGAGGGGACCTGAGGGGAGGCACAGTGACTGGCACCGGGTGACCCCTGCCCGGTGTCGCCCACCTGCTGTAGCAAGTATCGCGCCTGCTGGTGGGTGCTGCTCCCGCATGTTCCGTCGTTGGAGGGTTGAGCACGCTGCTACGGGGTTCCCTGTATAACGACAATAAAAACGGCCTGAAAGGCCGTCCTGTCCAGATTCGACAGGTAATTGAATTGGTTGGGCTTAAGTAATCAGCCTTAAAAAAAAAAAAAAAAAAAAAAAAAAAAAATTCCTTCTCTGAATCCTTCACATTTTAAATAATGTCCCGTCGGACAAACCAAAAACGTTTTCGCTTCCACCAATTATCCCTACCTATAGCCGCGGGGCAAGGAGCGGACCGCAGGAGAGTGCTGTGGAGTGGCATAGCGCGCAAGTCCGAAGCTGCTTGGGTGAGGCAGGTGACGACGCTGCGGCCTGGGTCCGGCGGCAGGCGGCGCCACGGTTGAGTCGCCATGCTTGGCTGGTCTCATCCACCCTTACCGCTCCTGGCCATGGGGTTAGGCGTGCTTCTACTGGCGTGCTGAGTTGAGAGTGTGGGTGTGGCGTGTCCGCGGGATGATGCTTTTACACCGGGTATGGAGCTTGATATGCGTGCCGAAGCACGTTTGATCTTAGGTATGAAGACTTTGACTGTGAAGATGTTGAGGATGTCGCTTTAGGCGCAGACCTGTGGGATGCCGATTTAGGCGTTAATTTGCTGCGGGAGCCGGAGGAGCATGAAGAGGATTGAGCTAGTGAAAGGTCTTCTGGATGGAAACATTTTTGCCCAGAGTTGAAGACCGAAGTCCTTCTCGAGAGGAACTTTGGCATGCATCATTTGAGGGCTATTAGGGCTAAGTGTATTTTTAGGGATATTTCCAAAATTGCCTGATTATGTTGACTTAGTGTTCTCGAGTTGAAGTATTTTGAATTTGCTTTTGCTTTGTAGGATTTTCTTTTTCGTTTTTGGTCTAAATGGGATGTAGGATTTTCTTATTTTAGTTTGTGTTTTTTAGGATGTTTTTTTTTTTTTTTTTTTTTTTTTTTTTTTTTTTTTTTTTTTTTTTTTTTTTTTTTTTTTTTGTTGCCTTTTTTTTTTGTTGGCCCTCTTTTTTTTTTTTTTTTTACGTGTGTATAATTTTTTTTTTCGATGTGTGCCACTGTGTGTTCTTTCCATGGCTCCTCGGTATTTGGGATATTGACATGCCTGTTCCTGGATTGATGTTGGTGATTGGGTAGATATACCTTGCTCGAACAAAATGGCTTTTGATCTCATAGGTGGGCAACCCTATTTCACTCTGTTGCTGGCACTCGCTGGCAATGCTGCTGCTTGGTTCTATGCTTGGTGGGAGAAGGGGCGTGCGGGGCGGTATTTTCTACGCTGTCGGCAAAATTAACTGCTCAAACAAAATGGCTTTTGAACTATGAACGCATTAAAATTAACTTAAAGATAGGTGGGTGACCCTGATTCGTTCTGTTGCCGGCGTTTGGTTCAAGGTGTAGTTGACGTGGAAATACGTGGAATCGTGGATACCCTTGACAGCCTTGTGTTGGGAGGTATGTGGTGGATGCTTCTATTCTCTGGACAGGTTGTGTTTGGTGCTAGGAATTGTAGTGTGTTTTACGTACTGTTCAATTTGTTTATGGGAATTGCGGTCCGGTTATTTGGAGTTGGTAGTTTAATTGATATAGTTTTTGTGGTGGGGTTGGGGAATTCGCGTCCGGTTATCTGGAATTGGTAGTTTAATTGAGATTGCGTTCGCAGTAGGGTTAGTGCTGGCTTAGGATAAGGAGTGTGTAAAGACTGGGCCATGTCCGGGTATTCCAGCAGGTGCAGCTCCCCACCAATAGATGGAGCGACCAAACGAAATCATAGTAGGGAGGGATGCTCTTATCACCCTACCTACCATTCCATGAGTCTTTATAAAAAAAAAAAAAAAAAAAAAAAAAAAAAAAAAAAAAAAAAAAGAGAGGAGTGTGGAGATTGGGAATTCCAGTTATCTGGAATTGGAAGGTTTTATTTTGGTTGTGTGGGGTGTGGTATGTGGGTTGGCTGTCGGTGGGTAGGTAGGAATAGAGATTGTTTTCGTAGCAGGGCTGGTGCCGTGTTAGGGTAACTTAGGAGTGTGGACACTGAGTATGCAGGGATGGGGCTCCGGGCTCCTGGTGGGGCAGGATAACCTGTCATCCCTGTTATTGAGTATCTTGATTATGTAATTGCCTTGGGCACTGGTCCCTGTTTCTTTCTTTTTTCTTTTTTTCTTTTTTGTGGAGAAAGTTTGTTTTCCTTGGGCAACGGGGGGGAAAAATAATAATAATAAAATATATCCCTACCTATATCAGTTCCCGCATTCCTTCAAGTTGTTGATACCAGTTGATCATGTTAATAATCTACGGTCAGGACTCAGGACGTGTTAGCGACGAATCTGTGTACTACTAAGGGTCGGAATCGATCCCACACTGCTTCCCGAACAAGGACTAGAAAAGGAAACAAAAAAGCTGGAGGCGGGCGGTTCGGGCCGTAAAAGAAAACGGAGACTCCACAGCCCCGGCGTTGGTGGAGCTTAGCCTACGTTTGTGCCTGGTCTCATTGGGCGTGCCTTCGAGCGGACAAAAGAATGGACCGGTCAAGGACTGTCCGTTGGGCATGTGCGGCGCCATGCATGTCCAGAGTTATACATGTAAATAGTTACTATCTTCCAATTAAATAATAATAATAATAATAATATTGGCAAGAAAAAAAGTAAAAAAAGAATGATTTTTACTTTGAAAGTAGGTGATTCAATTCCATTTTCTCAGGCCCTGCTGTGTGGCCATGCTTGCCACACACCACCATCATGGGCACGCGGGTGACCCACATAACCGGAACCAAAAAAAGGCAACGGCCATCTGCTGTCACCCCACGCACGTGCACCAAGCAAACCCAATGCCCGCAACCCCCCCCCCTCCAAACATGAGAAGTCTGTGTTTCACACTACTGTCCTCGTGCCCTTCGTTGAGGGCAGCTCCTCTGAGGTCTGCTCCAGCTAGCTTCGGACAATCGTTCCATGTACAGTGTGCACATGTGGACCTTCATCGATTTGCAATAGGGTGTCCTTGGAGGTGCTTGCTCTCGCCATAACCGCGTTTGTCTACGAGCAAAGCCGCCATCCTTGAATTTACATCTGGTATGGGCAAGAGCAAGGGCGTAGGCCGAAGCGATTGTTGTTTCACGGACGATGGCGAAACTCAACACCAGCCGGCAGCAGATGCATACACAAGCGGAGCGCTAGTGCGAGGTTCGGAGGCGATCGCAACGAGCGGGATGACTGCTCCACATAGCCTTCCAAGAATGAACAGGGGGGCATGTGCACTGGGGAGGCACTGGCCGTATGAGGGCGATTCTTCCCGGTCTTCCCACGGATTTTCCCACGGATTTTCCCACCGTGGTGGTCGAGTCCCACAGCCCCACGTCGGCCTGCCGTGTCGCACAGACTCCACAGGACGAACGAACCAGGTCCGGCATACACACACACACACACACAAAAAAAAAAAAAAAGGCCCTCTTTCTCGGAACAGGGTACGGGTCAAAGCACTCTTGTGCTTTCCTCCAAATTTCTTTGGCGCCGATCACTCCCTACCTGCCACATCGTATTTCGTTTCCACTCGGCCGAAAAGATCGAAGCGGCCCCTACACGTGCGGAAACATGTGGGATCCGGCCAAACGGCACTCTTTACTTACCGCATATCATCCGTATGTAGTGCGAGATCTGACCCGGACCCCAAGTGGGACATCACCACTGGTACTCCTGGTACTACACCATGATTGCGAGGGAGCCCCACAGTTGACAATTGCACCACTGGTACCCCGGTCAGGACCAGGACTGCGGGGGGAGTTCCGGTACTCCGGTCAGGACCAGGGCTGCAGGGGAGCTCCAGATTTGAGGTTTGCAATGTTGATCTACAACCGTGACTCGCCGGGTCCTGCCTCAATGTCATATTCGGACTGCATAGGGGAATCCTGCTACCCACGTTATCACCGTCCCCTTTTTTTTGTTGTTTTCCGTCTTCTCTTTCTCGCCGTCTTTCTTAAGTAGCTTGTGCTCCCATGCCCCATGGCAGCAGCCTGCCAGTGTCGTACATGTTTCTAACAATTTGGCCTCCCCCAATTTCACCCCATACGTTTTGCCAAAGGAGTTACTGTGAGGTCTGTTTCGTGAGAGGAGTTACTGTAAGGTCTGTTTTGCGAAAGGAGTTACTGTAAGGTCTGTTTTGCGAAAGGAGTTCCTGTAAGGTCTGTTTTGCGAAGGGAGTTACGTACTGTAAGGTCTGTTTTGCGAAGGGAGTTACGTACTGTAAGGTCTGTTTTGCGAAGGGAGTTACTTACTGTAAGGTCTGTTTTGCGAAAGGAGTTGCTGGAAGGTCTATTTTGCGAAAGGAGTTACTGTGAGGTCTGTTTTGCAAAAGGAGCTCCTGTAAGGTCTGTAAGGAATGTCAGTCAGCCATGCATTTGACCTCACAGTAACTCCTTTCGCACAACACACATTACAGACCTTACAGACTATGCATGACCGTACAGACTGTGAGGTCTGTACAGAGTCTACAGACTTCAGTTATATATATAGCATCATGGTTACTGTACCCACGACTCCACGAGCACTATCTTAAATGTATCTGACCGCATTTACCGTCGGACCTGCATGCATCTGGCCGCAATTCCGTCCAGAAGTAGGGTAAAAAGTGTGATTGTGAGTATGCTCTTAGGAGACAAATTCAGAGAAATTGGGAGAATCAATCGCACCTTTTTACGTTCATCACGGTTCATGTACATTTTTGTGGTTTTTTTTTTTTTTTTCTGCAAATACTTTTGCAGAATCAGGACGCTTCGGAGCTACCATGTTGAGACTGTGTCTCCAGGGGGGAGCGGGGGCTGATGATGTACACAGTAGTTAAGGCCCCATGCGGTGATCATCATGTTTTTTTGTGTGTCACTGAAACGAATTCCTGTGCATACACCTCACCTCCCTGTTCTTTAGACTGCCGTAGCCTTCTTCTTCCTTTTGTCTGTTGCAGCTTCTTCCTCTGTGCCATCTCTCCTTTTTTTTCTTCTTCTTCTTTTTCTTTTCATCCCTCCTTTTTCATGTACCTTTATTTATATATTTTAATTTATTAAATTTGCCATGTGTCTTTCACCCTCCCTTCCTCCTCTAATTGGTGACCCCCAAAGTGGCCACTCGCCGAATAGATGCGTGGAGATGGGCGCATTCCCCCCCACGCCTTGGTTCGGTTTGACATTTGTTAGTAGCCTTTGTGCTCTTTCTTCTTGGAATACCTCTAAGAATCCACCTTTTTTTTTTTCCTGTTTTTTTTTTTTTTTGTTTTGTTCGATTGTCAATAGAAATGAGCATTTTCTTACAATAAAAAAAAGGCCTGAAAGGCCGTCCTGTCCAGATTCCACAGGTAATTGAATTGAATTGGTTGGGCTAAGGGCTTCCCTATTTAGTATTTAGCCCCATACCTTTGTAGTGTATTCGCCGCTTTTGCTTTTTTTTCTTAACAAAACATGGGATGTGAGGGTTTTATTTTTATTTATTTATTTTATTTATTTATTTATTTATTTTTAAACGCCCAGGTTGTTGTGGAGCCTGGCTGCTAGGCATAGGACAAGCCTTTACAATTAAAGGTTCAGGTCTGGTTGCGAAACCTGGTACAGGCAACAAGTGCCAGCCTCCCCTAACAACAAAAGATACCTTTCACAATTTCAATCTTCAAACAAATTCTCAGGGGTGAAGGGTTCTCATTGCCTTTCACAATCTAAGCCCAATGGAAATACGATATCCAGACTCCCCGCGGTTTCCCCCCCGGGTGAGGCAAGGCAGTCTGCTTCTTTTTCTGAATTGAAGCCAGGCAATGGCCCCAGTGGCATTTAATGTCTGCTGTTCCCATGGGACACTGGACCCCTTTTGCCAAAGGTGGTACTCCACATCAGTACATAGTGTGGCCGGGGGTGCCAGTGTTGGGGCAGGGGCGGGGGTCTTTTGGCGGGTGCGGGGGTCGAGGATCCCCGCGGCAGGGGTCCGTGGGTGAAACCCCTACCCCATCTTGGGCCCCACGGATCCCCGCGTGACAACCCTGTCTGTAGCAAAGTGCCGCTACTCTTGTCCCCCACTCTCTTCTCCCTTGAGGACATCTGCCTCTTCAGCCTGCATCTCCGTATCAGGCCACCTAACCTGCTGTGCTCATTCCTTACTTAGGGTCTCGCCGCACGGCACACGAAACGAAAACGAAACGAGTGCATCTTCCCACCAAAGGTGGCAAATACACTTGTTACTATTTATAGCAAACCTATGAACCTGGCAATTTTCTGGGGCCCGATACATGCGTCTCGTTTTTCGTTTTGTGTGCCGTGCGGCAACGCCCTTAGTCTACCAGATGCTCCCTGACCCAAACCACCATTCAGGAAGATTGAAATGCCATGGAGGACATTCGTTGAGACTCTGCTACCTTCTCTCTCCCTCCCCCCCCCTCTCTCACCACCGCATTTCTACGATCATGGACGCGCTGACTTCGAAAGTACAGAGCTCTGGAGCAAGCAAGGCGAAGAGATTGCTTTCAGGTTTAGTGAAACGACATGCTGCGATTTCTTGCTCCAGAGTGTTGGAATTTCCAAGTCAGCTTTCAATCGTTTATTCCGAAGGAAGAGAGAGAGAGAGAGAGAGAGAGAGAGAGAGAGATCAACCAAGATCATGATGAAACTGGGAAAATGGGGCATCGGCGGGTTATGAGAAGACAAAACAATGGGGCCTAAGTACCCCCCCCCTCAATTGTCCCAGTTGATCTTGTGCTGCCAGGATGTCCGCAAAGGCAGAAATGGGGTCTGAAAAGTCACAAATGGGGTCTGCGAGGTCAGAAATGAGGGGTGCACATTCAGAATGGGGGCGAAAAAAATAACTACGGTCTGCAAGGTCAGAAATGAGGGGTGCAAATTTAGAATTATGGGGTCTGCAAATTCAGAATGGGGCCCAAAAAATTAACTACTGTCTGGAAGGTCAGAAATGAGGGGTGCAAATTCAGAATTACTATGGGGTCTGCAAAGTCAGAATGGGGCCCAAAATTTCAACTACTGTCCCTGTCCGTCCAATGATTGAAAAGCTAAGTCTTGGAGGCTTTGGCTCCAGGGGCGTAGTCGACATTCCAAATGTACCTGAACAACCAGGTGGCACATATACATTCGGACAAATTGGACGATTTGAATGTACTGAGATCATTACCATCTCCGGGTAATCTTTCTAAGACTGTTTCGGCACGTATCTGGACACAATTTGGCATGTATACATTCGGACTGATCCACCATTTTGACCGTACTAAGATGAATGATCATCACCACCACCTCCAGGTACATCTAGAGTGGGAAAAAATGTTGCGCAGTTAAGTAAGGCCCTCTGTGTGTGCTCCTCTGTGGGGCGTACTCACACTAGCAGTATGTCAAATGTATCCGACCGCGTTTACGGCCATGCCTGGGTGTATCAGGCCACAATTCCGTCCACAAATACGTAAAAAGGTCGTACTGTGGGTATGCACTGAATCTATTGTGTCGATGTGTAAATTCCGGCTTTGCAGGTGCCCATTGTTCTTCGTGCTCGGTCCGTTGAGTTTCCGATCATCTGTTTAACAACATCTGCAACGAAAAAAAAAAAAAAAAAAAAAAAAAAAAAAAAAAAGGTCTGCAAAGTGGGTTCTTGTCGTTATCTGCAGCACAGCAACCGAGGGTTACCGTCAATGAAGGGGGGGCTTTTTTTCCCCCCTTTTCAATGGAAGGCTATTGTGAAGCGTTGGGCGTCGCCGCACCACTCACAGAACGTGAAAAAGGCAAAGCGGCATCACTTACAAAATGTGAAAATGACAAACTAAACCTCTGGTGGGTGTATATTTCCATGTTTGTGAGGAAGATACATGCTCCATTTGCACATTCTGGGAGCAGTGTGGCGAGGCCCATTGTTGGGTTTTGGAATTCAAGAGATGTCACCATGACGTCTGTTTACGAAAAAAAAGAAAAAAAAAAAGAAAAAAAAAAAGAAGGTGTCTTCCTGGGGACTGGCTATCTGTAGAGTTGCAGCCTTTCTTTGTTTTTTTGGTAATCATTGCACAGGGGCTAATGGGCCCCCATGCTAATCTTCTTCTTGGTGTCTTTCCAATTTTAGTTCAACCGCTAGCACACGGCGCGCGCCTTGCAGAACACGCTTTGCCGCCGACTCCGAAAATTGTGCATCTTGGAGGCCGAGTCCCACTTACCCGGATCCTCCAATCCCCGGCCGTAGATCATGAAAATCAACGGCCAGAAATGAAGAATCCGGTCATGGGATTCGACCCCGGGTCGACTGGACCACAATGGCTTCTGCTGGTAGCACCAGCTAGATAAGAAAAGAAGTGTCTGGCTGGCGATTCTGCGAAGCCTCCCAAGCAGTGGAAAATTGAAGGTGGATCCGATCTGCGAGGGTTTTTTTTTGCCAGATGTGTGGAGGGAAAATTCCCAGCTGTCTTATGTTTCATAAACGTGTGAAAAATTGGAGTTGTTTACCTCGTACTAGCAGAAGTACCATCTTCCCCCGAACACAACACGCCCTCATTTCGACTGTATCGGGGCGTTCAGGGGGTGTTCTGTTCCGGGGAAGACAGTAGACATTGATTGGGTCCGCCAGCAGGTAAAGCTCCACCGACTTCGCTAGGCCTGCCCTTTTTACATTTCCCTCGTTGGTTCCATCGGCGATCTGTTTACCATGGACTTTTTACTTTCCTTTTTCCCCCTCATCTGCATGAACTGGCTCGGTTGTATGTAGTCCCCTCTTCCCCCAACAGCGCATATAGTCATTAAGGCTGTATGTGGGCAACATTCACTCTACATGCAGCAATCATGACCAGGGGAAGAAAGTAGTGGGCTGGTTCGAGCTCACATATCATTAAAAAAAAAAAAAAAAAAAAAAAAAAAAAAAAAATCCAAAAAAAAAAAAAAAAAAAAAAAAAAAAAAAAAAAAAAAAAAAAAAAAAAAAAAAAAAAAAAAACCTCACATATCATCCACATATAGAATAGTTTGCAACTAAACAGAGGTCTTCAATCAAGAGAAAGAAGAAAGCAGGTAGATGCGTGTCAGCGATAAAGCAGTACTCAGAGCATTCAAAACAAGATGATTCAAACTCATGAAACATGATTAAACGCCATAGTTCCAAAAAATCGAAGTATAGCTTCGAAAAGCACACGCAGCTACAAGCGACACAGATTGTAGCGCCGGTGGGTAAGGCACCCCGACCGGTTTCGACCGCCGCCACGCGGTCCTCCTCAGGGGGAATCCACCTCACTTCAACCCTCAACAGATCCGTCTATGCACTTCCCACCGCCGTAGGCCTACCAGCGACATCTCCGGAAACGTTGGGAGGTAAGAAACTCCGTCGGACCCGAAAAGACAAGGAAACGCAACAATCAGTGGTATTTATATCTATAACGCTAAGTCCTAGTACGAAAAAGGCGCCCGACAATGCGGACCGAAAAACGTGCACCGACAATGCGACACATCAAAAGCAGAGAAAACAGGAGAACAAAGTTCAGTCTGTAAACGGGGTAGGTACTGCCTGTCTGAATAAGTCCGGAAAACCGGCTCGGAAAAAGAGGCTCAGCCTGTACTACCTGTCAGGGAGGTCCTAGCCCGGTGGTACCTGTCAGTCTCATCTACTGAAACATTTGAAAAGATACCTCCCGCCTAAACCGAAACGGCAACAGGAAAAAGAAAAGGAAAAGAAAAACACCTGGCTTCGGAAACACCCTGTCCCTACATCCAATTATTCGTCAAAACACACATCAATCAATCGTAAAAAAAACAAAGACAAAGGGTCAACAGGAAGCCACCTGGCTAAGTCACATATCATCCACATATAGAATAGTTTATCTGTGTCTGTACCGTTTCTGCTGAATTTCTGCAAGAATAGGGGCTCCCTCCACTCCTCAATAAACTACAGTTGTCTGAGCTGCAGTATGGACCAGATACACTCGGACCGACCAAACATTTAATGAATGCACGGGGACCATTACCGGCTCCAGATACACTTAGAATGTTGTGCAGTGGGGTGGTCCCCGAGATCCCCTTCGAATGCAAAATCAAAGCAGACACTATCACTGACCCCACCACAGACTACCACCTTCACCCGAATAGAACAACCGGTCATTATAGCTGCATTTGGCCCAACTTTCCATCCAGATGCAGCGATAATGACCAGGCGTTCTATCCGGGTGAAGACTGTAGTATCAGTGACATTTTGTTGTGACACCATAATTCCCAATGAAGTGATCATATGCATTCTGCTATTGTGGTAGGTAGGTACATTTTATTTTTATTTTTTTTAATAGTTTTTTTTTTCTTTCCTTGTTTTTTTTAAAGGGTAGATTTTTTATTTTTTATTTTTTTGCTGGGAACCAGGCCCAGCGTCGGCAGGTACTTTGGAAGGCCAACGTGAAGGTATTTTCAAGTTTTGTGGATTTACTTGTGTGACCATTATATTGGAAACGATAGAAGTCGCGGTGTCTACTTTTCCCAAGATTGGGTTTCTTTATCACATGTATTACCTCCTGGAGCTTCAGGTGGAATTCATGTTTGGCATATGCCTCCACTAACTGAATTTTTTGCTGACGATTCAGTACATTGCAATCTGGAGGAGGTACGGACCATTACCGGCTCCAGAGTCCAGATACATTTAGAATGCCGTGCAGTGGGGTGAGGCCCCAGTCCTCACCAGCCCCGGCATTCTAAATGTATCTGGAGCCGATAATGGTCCAGATAGATTTTGAATGCCAGGCGGTGGGCCAAAGCAAAAACGAAATAATCAAACCGTTACGGCTCATCAGCACCACCCACCAGTAAATAACCTGCCAGTTAATCCACGAGCAGGGACAGGAGCAGTGGTACATACTTCCAAGATCTCCCGTCCCATCCATAACGGGGAGAACCGCTTGAGTGAGTGCCATGGATGTGAGAGACGCTGGACCATGGCACTCAAGAGCCATTATAATAACAAGTGGACACGCCGCACCAAAGCTGCGGCACAGAAGAGAGGCGCGAGGAGAGGCAGGCAGGGAGGGCAGCAAGCAAAGATGCAAATGAAGGCCGCAGGGGGGAAAAAAAAAAAAAAAAAAACGGTGGCGAGGCTATCGCGAGGGAATTTCTAAAATAAAAATTGGAGGAAAGTTGGAGAGAAGACCACCAAATTCGGAAAAACAAACATGGTTTCACGGAAGGGGCAAAATTAAAAAAGGCCAGGGTTTCACGGAAGGGGGAAAAAAAAAAAAAGGCCAGGCTGACAGGGTTCATGCCGGGATCCCGCACTGCAACTGAACGTCGACTTTACACTCCTCCACCTCCTACTCCTTTTCCTCCTCTTTCCTGGACCTTCCGCTTCTGTTCCTCCTCTCGCCCCCCTCCACTTTCTCACCTCTACCGTCCCCCCTAAAAGCGAAGTTCAATCATTCGACAAAACATAAATGGAATTCAATGGATGAGACGTTGTAAAACCACCTGGGCGCCGGGGGGGAGGGGGGGGAGGCGGAGGAGGAGGAGGTTGAAAAGGACAATGAGAGGAGATGGGGGTGGAAATTTACGATCAAGATAACGATGATGACGATCAGGCATAAGAACAGGATGATGAGAAGGAGACGGAGGTGAAGAGAGAAGTGGGAATGGCAAAAGGAGCGGGAGAGGGAGGAAGAGGACGATGAGGAGGAAGAGGTGAGGAAGCAGATGAAGAGGAGGAAGTGGAGGATGAGGAGGTGGAGGATGGAGGGAAGAGAAGATAGCAGCAAGCAGCACAAGAGGAGCGGGACGAGAAGGAGACGCAAATCGAAATGCGTGTGTTTGTGTATGTAGGATGAGCAAAATCGGAATGAACGCGCAAAATCGGTCTGTGTGTGTGTGTGTGTGTAGGATGAGCAAGATCAGAATGAACGCGTGCGCGCGCGCGCAAGAGAGAGAGAGAGAGAGAGAGAGAGAGAAAGAAAGAGAACAGGTAAGTCTCCAACCTCGCGGCTAACCTCATGGTACTACCATCGATAGGATAAGGAAAATCGAATGAATCGACCGCTAGAACATGGAAATATACACTGCCAGAGTCGAACCTCTCACCACAAAACAAAAACAAAAAAAAGACGGCCGCGAACAAAAAACTGCAAAATCGAATGAATCTTCCGCTAGAACATGGAAATATACACTGCCAGACTCGTTTCTATCGTCGCCCGCCAAAGTTGAGCCTCACAGTACGAAAAGGAAAAAAACGAATCCTAAAAACGGCGGGACTCGAACCTCTCACCAGGGAACTAAAAAAAAAAAAGACAGCCGCGAACAAAAAACCGCGCCGGGCCCACGGTGCGCCGGGCCCGCACGGGAAAAAGGTCTCAGCGGGACGCGTTACGCGAGACCCGCTGTTT
>BFEA01000662.1:464164-471664 GCA_003427395.1 Chara braunii
AGAGAGAGAGAGAGAGAGAGAGAGAGAGAGAGAGAGAGAGAGAGAGAGAGAGAGAGAGAAGGAAGGAGAACTGTAAAAATATAGGCCTACTTGAAGGAGAGAGATAAATATATGTTCTTTTGTGGCCAACACTTTCTTTCCATCAAGGAATTTTGGTTTGTTTTTTTGTTCCTCGCATAGATGAGCAATCAAACCACCAGTACTTGGCCCAGCTATCAGCGGTGAAAAGAAATAGAGTACAAACGTTTCTAGTTGGATGAATTTGGGCGCGCCTGTAGCGGCCTGTACGTTTCCTACAATCGTGGCGCGTTTCTAGTTGGATGAATTTGGGCGCTCCTGTAGTGGCCTGTACGTTTCCTACCATCGTGGATCGTTAACGGGCACAAATTTAGAAAGTGCATTATGAACCTGAATTTTCCAGTACGAATAGTGCTTTTTCAGGGGCCTAGGCCTCTCTGCCACATGTGAAACAACATGTGCCCCTAGGCCTCCAGCACTTGCACTATATCATTTTCTAATGGGGAGCAGTTGTGTAAAATGCCATAACTCATTTCGACCAGTCCTCCGCCCAACAACTGCTCTGTGCATCCCTCTGATCCCCTCCCCGAAATTGCACACCCTTTGCACTTCCACGTTGGTCCCTGGGAGGTCCAGTAGACCCAACGACCAAAGAACCTACCTCGGGTGTATTACGCATCCCCTAGGAAAAGGAAAAAAGGAAAAAGAAGAAAAGAACAAACCACCAATACCTTTTTCATCTATCCGAACTGAGCCTAAAATCGAACTGCACGCCAAAGAAAAAGGAACTTGCACGGCATTGATTTTGCCTGGCGCTGTAATCAATGGCTGGCGCTGTCCTTCAGGACATCCATTAAAATTAGAACGAGACAGAGAAGATTAGCATGGCCCCTGTGCAAGGACGACACACAGCGGGCATTTATTTTTCAAGCGGGGAAAGGTACTGGTGAAAACAAGTTAAAAACAAAAACATATTCACTATGGGCTACAAACTCAAGGGATGCTGTCCCCAGTTGCCACCAATAGTAGGTGCTTCTCCCCAACAATTGAACGGAGCCTTAGTGGAGCCTCCTTCACGACTGCAAGTTGCCCAATCCCGCTTACCTTAAACCACCAGTACCTTTCCCTGCTTGAAATCTAAGATGCGCTGGGTAACACGGTAGCCAAGCAGGGGAGGCCCGCCATTGATAAATAGAATCGGCGGCCCGCTTTTCGTTCTGAGCCTCCGACACCACCCGTGGCCGACATAGGGGGGAGAAAACGCACAAATTCATCAAAAAGCAAAATATTACCAGCCAACATGCTGGGATCGGAAATGAGCAGCACCAAGGTGCACTCCTGAACCATCATACGGCTAGCTGGGGGCTTAGTCCAACAAGATCCATATCAGCTTTTCTCATCAATGTGCTCAGGCTCCATGCATTGCACCCTTTGCTATGGGTGCGGTTCACCCCCTCTCAGAGGTAGCACAAACATTCAGCAAAGTGTCGTTTAACACGACACTGGATGTTGCATACCCATCGTCAAGGCTGTACTCCTCTTGGATTGTAGCTCTAATTTGGACGGAAATAGAGAACGAAGAGCTTGACCGAGAGGTAGGGAGGTGTAGAGCAGTAGCTGGGTAATTCGCCTCGCAAAAAAAGAAGTGGGAATCGTAGCGGACATCGGCAGTGACCCCTGAATCACAGGCAAATGGTGGGCAGTGGGTGAAGGGCGTGTGAGGGACATGCAATCAAGGCGACCCTGGGGTGTACGCTGTTGCCGAGTAATACTCCACTTTGAAAGAATGGATGAAAAGTGTCGTAGTGGGGAAGGGGAAGAGCAGGTGTAGCGGTATGTATGCGCCCTCCAACTCCATTGTAAGAGGTGAGGCTCAAACATTTTCCAGAGGGAAAGAGATGACAAGAACAAGTGTTGGGACATCCACGGGTTGATTGACCTAAACCTAAGGGGAATACACTCTTTTGATTTTTTTTTGTTTTTTTTTGTTTTTGATGTCATAGTTCTCCAGTAATGAAGGTTTTAGACAATTTGACCATTCAATCCATAAACCACCAGGCGGTTAACAAGTCACGGTGGTGATGAATGAATGGGCCACTACGGGAGCGCCCAAATTCATCCGACTAGAAATGCTTCTACTCTGCTTTTTCCCCACGGCCGATATATGGGTAAGAAACTGGTGGTTTAAGAACTAGAGTGCCTGCTGGCAAAATTTACGGATTACCCCCCCCCACACACATCTCGACCCTAAAGCGGGCATTGCCGGGTCGTTCGGGGGATTTCGGGGGCTTTCGGGGCCTCCGACACTTTGGGAGGGCAAATGAGTACAAAGTTACTACAAACCTTTCCTTTTTTTTTTTTTTTTTTAACCCTTGCAGGGGGGATCTGTTCTGATCAGTTTAATATCTGATCCGTGGTCCATCGGACCACAAAAAAAAAAAAAAAACTTGTCTCCTTCTTTCACTTTCTGCTGTGCCTTTACAACACCAGTACCCCTAACCGCATGTCCACCAAATTTTGCACTGAAACTGTCATATGGCCCTGATTTTTTGCTTTTTTTCCCTGTTTTTCTTTTTGTGTGATACGCACGTGATTATGGGTAAGAAACTGGTGGTTTAAGAACTAGAGTGCCAGTGGCGCTGAAAAGATGCCGGACCTGTTTTCCTGCTAAGCTTTGTTGAAGTTTGTTCAATGGTTCAAGGGATGTTGGGCCTGGTTTCTAGACATAGTTTGTCAAGTTTTGAGGAACTCCATCTGGTGTCCAGCAGGTGTAGCTTCCCCCCAATCAACTGGAGCAACAGCATTTTGTGTGTGTGTGTGTGTGTGTGTGTGTGTGTGTGTGAGAGAGAGAGAGAGAGAGAGAGAGAGAGAGAGAGAGAGAGAGAGAGAGAGAGAGAGANGAGAGAGAGAGAGAGAGAGAGAGAGAGAGAGAGAGAGAGAGAGAGAGAGAGAGAGAGAGAGAGAGAGAGAGAGATCCCACTCCTCAACAACGACTGTCAAGCCATACTCGGTAAAACACAACCACATGCAAAAGGCGGCGGAGGAGGAGAAACAAAAAAGAGTAGCCAATAACAGAAACTGGACCCCACACGCCCCACACTCACAAATCATTCTTTTCTACAAATCATTCTTTTCTAGCGCATGGCGGGCCTCCCTGTAGCTGGGTGCTACTTGACATCAGCTGCATGGTCCACACAGCCAGATGCATACGCCCGACAGAGCACACCACACATACAACCACATCCTTTTGCTTTTAACTTTTTCACTAGAAAGACACTCCAGCCCATCGGTGGGGAGCCACATCAACTAGAAACCGAGGGCCTCGCTGCACTTCACAACACTCAACATGCGCTGCTGGATGCTTTCTGGAGCCGATAAAATGCTCCAAATGTTGGAGTCGTTCGAAAGCACGTGGTCCACAAAGCGTCCACATGCATGTAAAGTGTTCGTAGTGGAGCAATGCCCCTAGTCCATCTATGTCACGATCTAGGATGTGTGCTGCTTAGATTCCTCCGTTTTCAGACATATGCTTTCGGAGTTGCTTGCACTATAATTTTAGTTTTTACTTTTTTGGAAGTGATGGTTCTTTTTGGAGTTTTCACTTTGTCGCAACTTCTTGTTGCGGTTTTTGGACCCTTTCTCAATTTCTGCGTGTCATCCTTTTGCAGGGGTCATGCCAATCTTCTTTATATCGTTCCCATTTTAACGGATGTGTGGGGGAACCTTTCTGAGTTTTGGCTTCAAATATTATGTGGGTTCAGTCGTATGATAAACTTGCAAACTAGGATGACGATTTATGGGCATTCTTTTTTGGAAAAAGTTAAAGATCCCCCGGCAACAAAAGGTTATTTCTTGTTTGCCCCCAGAATGTGGCAAAGGTCCAACAGGCCCCCAAAAGCTGCTGGCAAATTTACGGATTACCCCCCCACACACACATCTCGGCCCTAAAGCGGGCATTGCCGGGTCGTTCGGGGGCTTTCGGGGGCTTTCGGGGCCTCCGACACTTTGGGAGGGCAAATGAGTACAAAGTTACTACAAACCTTTCCTTTTTTTTTTTGTTCTTTTTTGTTTTTTTTGTTTTTTTTGTTTTTTTTGTTTTTTTTTTTTTTCCCCCCCCCCCCGCCCCCTTCCAGCCGCAGCGTGGCACGGTCCAGCGCGCACCGAAAAAAAAGAAAAGAAAACCGGCCACGTGCCTGACTGAACTGTTAGAAAAGGAGAGCCCGAGTTTCAACTGCAATTGAAACTTGGGCCCTGTCTAAACTGCTAAAACGCTTCAAAATGCAATCGCAAACTGTAACCCTGATTGCGCCGTAGTTTTCTCTTTTTTCTTTTTTTTTTAAGTTTGCAGACTATGGGCCCATTTAGCTTGTTTTTTAATTTCTCGCTAAATTTTGCACCGAAACTGTCGGCGAAAACAGCGAATTTCCAGCCCTCCATTAACCGTGTGTCCTGATAACACACCGTCACAAAAGGGCTTGCCCTGCCGGACTGATCAGGCTGGTGGGCCCCAATAGGCCCTTACTCTCAACGGTTTGGTAGGTGGTTTTATGTGTGTGCGCTAAGAACTGAGGCATCACAAGTTCTCACGCTATCGATTTGACTTTCTGACATGAACCCTTGGTTCTTCCCGGGCCCAACTTTCTTGCTTCCCATCTCACATCCTGTGCGCTTGCCCTTTCTGATTGGCTCACCAATGGATGCGAGAAGATGACTCTAGATGGGCCAAGTCCCAAACACCGCAGTCTCTGTATACACACACCAATATTCCCACTCCCTCCAATTCTCTGTCCCACGTTCTTTTCCCCATGTTCCCGTTTCTTTGTGTGCTATTGCCAAGGCCCTTTCAGTGGCCTCCCCTTCACCATTTCTAATCCACTTCACAAATTCCTCAATCCCGATGCCTTTGCTCTCTCATCTTTTGTTATGCCTATAGACTATGTCCATATGTTCAATGCACCGAAGACATAACGCGGTGACGATGGGCGGGATAACAGGCTTTTGACGGGTTATACAACTCTGTAGGCATACAGACGAATCCATCCGCAATGACTCATACTGTCGAAACCAAGCATTCGATCTACATCCCAGGTAAGGTCTTTAAACCACCAGTACTTGGCCCATACTTGGGCCGCGGGGCGTTGCCGTTAACACCCCGCAACTTCCAGACGCCCAGGGTACCCGACCTGAAAGGCTGGCGCCACCAGCCAAACATTTTTTTCGGTTGCGCTGGTGGGTCGGCACGAAACGGCGCGCAGGCCATTTTCAGACTCGGCACCGCTAGCTGGGCCAAGTACTGGTGGTTTAAAGTTTTGGGTATCAAGCATACCACAAACTCACACGCTACTATCCCCAAGCCCACCACCAGCCCTGCAGGTTTGATGGCAGGCCTCTTGACTGCTCCTACCGTCTTCCCCCGAACACAACGCACCCTCATTTTGGCCGTATCTGGCCGGAAATACAACTTGTATACATTCATTTTAAGGGTGCGTTATGTTCCGGGGAAGACGGTAGTACACCGATCTTAGCTGCCTGCTGGAAGCCATGGGAGGCACACAGGCTCAAAATTAAACCACCAGTACTTCACCCAGCTTGAAAAACAAATATGCGGCTTGTATACGGGTGCAACTTTCAGGGGACAAGGTACGGGACACCAAAATGGCTGGCAGCGTGCACACCGGCTCGTTTTTCTTTGGTGCACAGGGCATTTTCAGGCTCGGCTTCAATAGCAAGGCGAGAAACTGGTGGTTTAAACCGCCAGTACATGGGCACGTGGGCCACGCGTCTGACACCTCAAATTCTGGAGGCGGGAAGCAAAAACGGGGCCACCGATTGAATTTATCAACGGCAGGCCCAGCGTTTCACGTTTGGGCCTCGATTTCTCGTGGTGACAAGTTTCGGCCCGCAAGGCTGGGGCCGTGTACTTGTGGTTTAAAACTTCGTACGGGTAGAGAGTTTTCAGCTCAATCCTTCTAGACTCTTGATGTGGTACCCTCTGTGACTTCGAACTTTGAAATACCACGAGCCTCGCCGCAACACACCCCAAAAGTGCAAAACGAGAACGAATCTTCCCGCTAAGACCTGGAAAGGTACACGGCCATAAGTTTTGTCTTCTGTGCTATTGGTAAGCAGTGCAGCAAAATCCCAGACCAGTTCAATGCAAGTTCGTATGCCGTACACCAAAAAAAAGCACTTTCAAGTTTCAACACAACTAGCAGCCAGCGTACTACACAACAATGCCATGACCACCAACATCCAGATGACCACAAGCACCACGACAGTTCCGGTTGGGTGAGAGCACAGTCAATTTCTGCGTCTTTTTCGAACTGTTGCTGAGCCTCTGTTTCCCACTATTCAATTTCACCCGTGCCTAAAATTCCGAGCTGTTTCAGGCAAGCGCCTACGACGTGCGGCCGGCATTATTGGCCCAGAAGGCCCAACCTTTCTGTGGCACTGTATTCACCAAAGGGGGTGCGAGGCCAAGGGTGTAGAATACTAGCGGGTTAAAGCGTTGGTCAGGTTTTCTGGAACCCCGTCAAACCACCAGTACTCCGGGAAGTGGCGGCCGAAAAAAAGCCGTGATGTGCTGGGATGAACGGGGCGCTGGTACAAGTTCATTAAAGTGGAAATGTCGCAGTTTTTTCTTTTGGCTAGCCGTTAGCGAGCTGTGACTTCCAGAAGTACTGGTGCTTTAAGAGTTCCCCCTCTTGACGAGACACTGAAAGTCTGACGAGAGCCGAACGCCACAGGCTCTAGATTCCTCTGGACCCGGTTATGGACAGGGTATGGATAGGGTACATAAAGTTGTGGCACACATGGCCTGGTAGAGGCAGGGCACAGTCATGTGCCACCATTGTCCTCCCCTACCGCACCGCATCTGACGTAGATCACTGCCTTCCCCAAATGCCATGCATCCCCATCATGCCGATACCTGACCAAAGTATCGGCATGTGCTCGAGGAAAGTTGTAGCTCTATGAATTCAAGGTAAGGGTGCATTGTGCTCGGGGCAAGACCGGAGTGAGCCCTTGCGAGGCCAACTTTCCTTGAGCACTACTGGCTTAAACCAACAGAGTCCAACGTGCCAGCACTGTTCGATTTTTTCGTCAACGAGTATCGGCCCAGGCCCAGCAGGGACATCTCAGGGCCACATAATGCCAACCGAGCATGTTTCCACATGCTCAGACACCTAAATGCGTTGGCATGAAAACAAGGCGAAGGGGGAAAAAAAAGAATGGTTTCACACACCTGCACACCCACACACCTGCACACCCACACACCTGCACGCACACGCACACACACAAGATGAAGACTGTGACTTTGGCGACGACTTCCCTCCATCGCGCTGTGTGTGTGTGTGTGTGTGTGTGTGTGTGTGTGTGTGTGTGTGTGTGTCTTTTGAATTTTCGCCACAACAGCCCCTATTCCACCCAGATGAGCGGATCCAAAATCGAAGCATATTGAATTAATTCAATCCTACTACAGAC
>BFEA01000662.1:474164-479381 GCA_003427395.1 Chara braunii
TTGTATAGGTAAGGAGTGATGCTATGTGAGTCAGTCTATGTGAGTCAGTCCGTTTATCAGACTTCCGCTGCATACATGCTCATCCTATATTGGTTGATCTTTGGTTCTGCCCATACTCATCGAAGTATGCAACACACACACACACACACACACACACACACACACACACACACACACACACAGAGAGAGAGAGAGAGAGAGAGAGAGAGAGAGAGAGAGAGAGAGGTATATGGGCATGTTTGCTGTGCAGAAAACTATGATTCTGCATGCATCCAACAACACATCCAGATTCAGGCACGATATCCTCTCTTTTTTGTGCCTCAATCTGGATGTGTGTGTAGAGAGATGCAGAGTCACAATTTTCTGCACCTCTCGGCATGCTTTTATATGAGTTGTGTATAGCGGAAATGACAGACAACACACCCACATAGCGAAAATGACAACAGACACACAGCGCGAAAATGACAACACACACACATAGCGAAAATGACAACACACACACATGCACAGACCCACACAAAACGTGCACACACACATGCACACACGCACACACAGACCCACACAAACGGGCACACACACGCCCTAGATGCTGGCTACTAGGCATATGAGAGGCCTGCCGGCACCTGACCATTTGATCATCCCGTCAGTCCCCTATGAGACACCCTCCCACCCTTACTCATCATCACCATCCCTGGCGCATCCCTATTACTCCCAAGGTCCTACCTCACTATACCCAGGATCATCACCCATTCTAGTGATCCTTGATCGGACAGCGGCTATACCATTTTAGGCATCAGGGCTAAGCAAGTTCTCACCTCCCTCCCAGCCCTGATTGAAGTGCTATCGAACAAGCCATGTGGAGCACAAGGGGTAAGCATGCCACTACAAGTCCCATAGGCGAACCCTAATTTTCCTGGTTTTAAAGAGAGATCCTCGTCTTATCCTCATCAGATCCCTCTGGTTATTCTTTGAATTCTTGTGGAGCTTATTCGAACCTACAGCGTCTCCAGTTTCTGTCCTCAGAAGACTTCAAGCACCAGTACACCACATATGGGCCCGCGGGTGTCAGCACGAGCTCTTATCTAGACTGAACCCTTAGCTAATGGGAATTGGAAATTGACGATGGCCCAGTGGGATTGAATTCATTGATTGCTCTAGCTTACCGAAACCTCACAGACCATAAGTTTTTTTTCCTTCTTTGCTCGATTATGTAATCAATCGCTCTTTCTTTTTTTTTTTTTAACGAAGTCCCTCCAATCGCTTATCTCACGATGTGTTCTACCCACGGAAAGAGTTTTCAAGTTCACAAGACCGACCACTTCGCAGGCCGCCAATTTTTTTGTTCAATGGAGGGCCTGGCCGCGCGGCGCCTCCGAGTTTTCCTTGTGGCGACAAAAGACTTTCTGCAAGGCTGGGGCCGTGTACTAGCGGTTTTTAAGGCCGCCATCCACTCCCCATACCTCCATCATCGGCAGAACTGCCATTTTGTCAAAATGGACATTTTTTATTTTTTTTAAAAGAAATTGAAACCGAGTTTTTTGCCCGCAAACTCGTCCCAATTTGCTACTCTGAGGGTCCGGCGTTCTTAAAATGCTGGACCCTCTGGATGTATGTGGACTTAGCTTGAGACCAGATACATCCAGGCGGTCCCCCCTTTCCGTCTAGGCGGCATTCTATTAGCATCCCCGAGAGTACCTCCAGTTTCCGTCCTCGGCGGGGTCACGGCCACCATCCACTCCCCCAACCTCTATCATTTTTATGCACGTCTTTCTTCCTTATTTTTGTTTTTCTCTTCCTGTTTTGTTTTGTTTTTCGAGTCCTTTCTGTGTGTCCTTCTGCGCACCTGTAAGAAGTGCTAAATAGTCGTCGTCGGCGGGTTGTTTTCAGTGCCTTTAGGACTATCAGGGGGTCCGCTCTGTTCGTGATGTCCGTGATTTGTATGGTATATTGCCTACGGGATGAGTGGCTTCCTGGCCCAGCAGGTGGTGGGAACCAACAGTCTACAGGGTTTTACTTGTGGTACCGGTAGGTGATGAGCCGCTTCGATCCGTGTTGGATATGTGGTCATTTGATCATCCAGATGATTTTCTATACAGGCTCGGGCCCCCCTATGAGACTCCCTTCGCTGCATTGCCACCCAGTTGCCCTTCGTTTTTCCAGGCCCCCTCCGACCCTTCTATACAGGTCTCCTACGTCTGCGCTTCTCCCCCACCTTACCGCCCATCCCCCTTGCTTCCCGTCTTTCCTTGCAGCTTTCAATAGCCATATAGTTTGACTGAGCGGTCGGCATTGCCTCGTCCTTCGCTGCACTGTTGCCACATGATGCCGGTCCTCTATCCGGTCATTCGACGCAATGAGCTTGTGTATTGCGCCATCTGGCTGCTTTGTAAGCGCTGCCTTGTTTTCTTAAATTTTCTTCCCTCGTTTAAGAAGTCCAGGTTGTTGTAGAGCCTAGCCACCAGGCATATGGCAGTTCCCCTTCAGCAGTTGGCCATTTGATCACCATCCAAATGATTTTCTATACGGGCCCGACCCCTCTACGAGACTCCCTTCGCTGCACTGTCACCCAGTTGCCCATCTGCTTGCTTTGCTTTGTCTTTCCAGGGCCCCTATGACCCTCCTATACAGGCACCCTATGAGAATGACCCTCCTATACAGGCCCCCTATGAGACTCCCTTCGCTGCACTGCTTTGACGGGTCTTTCCAGGCTCCCTACGACAGCCTTCTATACAGGCCCCCCCCTATGAGACTCCCTTTGCTGCACTGTCACCCAGTTGCCCATGTAGTTTTTCTATACAGGCCCCCTAGGAGACTACTGTGTGACTGCTCATATCAGCACCCCTACCTTCTTGCCCCGAACACAACATATGGTCATTATAGCTGTATTTAGATACAACATGTGGTCATTATAGCTGTATTTAGACTGAAACATACCCCAAATACAGCTATAATGACCGTACGTTGCATTCGGGGGAAGAAGGTAGCACCCAGACGGGTGTTTCCAACAAAAAAAAAAAAAAAAAAAAAAAAAAAAAAGTCTCCCTTTGCTTCGTCTTTCCAGGTGGCGTGCTGTTTGCTTTGTAGTTTAGCTGTGTCGACAGCCGCTACCTTGTGCCTTGCTGTGCTGTTGCTTTGCTGCTTGTCCTACAGCAACGCGGTCCGTCTTTTTTTCAATACAAGGGTCACAAAGGGTTCATGACCCAAAGGGGTCATGACTCAAATATGTGGGTGGGAAGGATCAGTATGTGGGTGGGGAAGGATCAATATGGGGGCCTGTTCTGCAGATAGATAATAGAGGGTTCCGCCTCCGGAAGAGTGGGCGCAAGTCTCACAAAACAATCTATCATGATGAATTTTATGGCTTTTGCTCTTGTTATTTTCGGTACTCGTACTTTTTTCCTCTGATCTGTTTGCTTTTGTGTTAATCGTGCGCTGGAAAGATGGTGGGTCTCTGATGGCTATCTCTACTACGCTAGTTCCGTTTCGTGCTGGGAGAAGGGTCTGTTTTTTTGGGTTCGTAACAGTGCATTTTTCAACACGACCGAAAAGGAAAAAAAGGCAAAAAAAAAGGACCAGCCGTGACGCTGCAGACGAAGGTTTCCGCACTCAAACAAACACACACACTTGTGACACATGTACAAAGGAAAAGAAGGAAAAAAAGGAAAAAAAAAGGTGCTGTCTTCACCCAAATAGAATGCCGGTCACCATAGCTGTATCTGGATCAATTTCGGTCCAGATGCAGCCAATCGACTGAGCATTCCATGAGGGTGAAAGTCCTATAAATACTTGTCAGCAGAATCTTCTTTTACACAGGTATATGCTTTTTCTTACACTTCTGTTTTTCTTTTTACATACAGATATATATATATATATATTGTCAAACAGCGCTGCCTGGTAAACCGGAGGCAGAGAGAGAACGAGAAGAAGACAGCAAACGAGGGAGGGGCTGTGAGCCTGTGACAAACTGTGTCGTCAGAGTTTCACCGACTCGTCAGGAGGCTGAACCCTATATATAGAAAACAGAAATACATAATTTTAAATTTTAAATTTCCAAGTATGGCATGTGTACATGCATCTATATAAACATCGAGAAAGTGTCTCAGGGTATACTCGCACTGCGTAGCTCTATCTTAAATGTATCTGACCGCAATCACAGGCACACCTGGATGTATACAACTGCAAAATTACACCCATAATAAACAAGGGAAAAAGTCCTACCTTCTTCCCCCAAATACAACGCACGGTCATTATCGCCATGTATTTAGACTGAAAGATGCCTCAAATACAGCTATAATGACCGTGTGTTGTATTCAGGGAAAGAAGGTATAGTGTGAGTACACCCTCGCAGAGGAACAGCAATACTGCGCGCTCTGTAAACAGTGTAAAGCTTATAAATAAACAAGCACGCAGAAACCAGCGAGCATAATCGACAAGTGTGACCAACCCATACGCATATGGATGTACAAAACGACGTCAGAAAGTTAAATAACTCTAAATCACATATGCACGCTGGGTTGAAATGCGGACCTCTGTTCGAAATTTGCATCCCTTAATCAACAGAACCAACCAAATAAGTTAAATAACCCATCATGAACTAGCCCACCCCCTTTAGATGACACTATTGGGGTCCACATAGACCCATCCATCATGAACTTTTGAAGCTGCTGAAATGCAGACCTCTGTTCGAAATTCGAATGCCTTGATGAACAGAACCAACCAAATAAGTTAAATAACTCTAAATCACACTTGTTAGAGTGTCGTCTAAAGGGTGTGGGCCAGTCACCTCAAGGACGACGCCCTTTTAAATAATGTATCCATAGTAATAAAGAGGCACTTTAAAAAAATGAATAGTGCCCACCGCAGCATTTCCGCCAACCCTGTGAAACGAACCAACATGAATGGCCCTTAGTATTTGTGCCCAACCAGATGCCCTTCCCCTGTGTTTAAGATGGGGGTATCAGAATGGCAGCAATGGCCATACCAAAAGGAGAAGGCAAGAATAGCTACCTGTGGTTGAGATGGAGCAACATAAAGAAACCTTTCCAAGCCGCCCAATCACCTCCGTTCTGTTGATCCAAAGAGACACCAGAACAGCCCTTCCTACCAGTGCCGCCCCACGTTCTCTCTCTCTCTCTCTCTCTCTCTCTCTCTCTCTCTCTCTCTCTCTCTCTCTCTCTCAAAGCAAAACTGTTATGCTCTCTCTCTCTCTCTCTCTCT
>BFEA01000662.1:497976-511604 GCA_003427395.1 Chara braunii
CACACACACACACACACACACACACACACACACACACACGCACAACGCAAGACAACCGGCTCATTTATACACACATGACCCACTCCCACGTACACGAAAACAACAATCCCGTCCTGTACACAGCGCAGTGACCGCTTTTCTCCCGCAAAACCTCCCATCCTCTCTCTCTCTCTCTCTCTCTCTCTCTCTCTCTCTCTCTCTCTCTCTCTCTCAATTAACCTACGGTTGCCTGCACAACGAGTCCCTAAAGAGAGAGAGAGAGAGAGAAAAAAAAAAGCATGAGAATCCAGCATAACCGGTCACGCGCCGACGCTGGCGGTCGGCGCGCTTGAGGCATACCCTGACGAAAAAGAGAAGGACGCTGACGACGTCACAGTGCTCGACGAAGACGAGCCTGCGCCTATCGACCTCCCCCCCCCGGTCCCCGTCTCACCTCTTCTCGCCGCCGCCTGAATCTCCTCCGTCGCTAGGTTAATCCACGTCTGCGCGTCCGCCTTGAACTCCGCAATCGCGCTCGCTTTAATCTTCGACTGCATGACGCACCATTTCTTGAAATTCACCCCCGTTTTCACGAATACCTTGCACTCTGCCTCCCCCACAGTCTGCACCACCCACCTCCCTTGAACCTCGAAGTAGGAACCAAAGGGCACATCGTGCGCCTGCTGAATCGACTCCAAAGTCAACGTCTTCTCATCCGTCGACAACGTCACGTGCTGCCAATCAGTGATGGCACTGTCGGGCGGACACATCGGGCTCGTACAGATTGTCCGAAAGGTCGTCCGCCTCAGCAATCCCCCATACTCCTCCGTGGTGTGCCATGGCTCCATCTTCAGCTCCGTATCCTTGCGCGTAGCTCTGTACCTCCCCGTGAAGTCAGAGTCATTACTCAGCAGCACAGTGAAGAACGTCTGCGCCGTGCACGTCATGCTCCTCTCAAACAGATCAATCAGAACACTCTCGTTCAGGAAAGGCCGCGTGGCCACCGGCGCCGGTGCGCGCGGCCGCGGGGGCGTCTTCGCCGCCTCGATTACGGCCTCGGCGGAAAGGTACGAACCGCCCGCCAGATGTCGCGACGACAACAGCGGGAAACCGTGCGCCGCCTCGCGGAGAATCGACTGCTGCCGCTCATCGAGCGCATGCGCCTCCTCCGCGGCCAGAAAATTTTTGTGCGATCGAGTCAAAACCCTGTACGTGTGATTACGATTCCAGAAAGAAGCAAATTTATACATTACCTTGCCGTCCTTGTAGCCGAGGGGAGGTACACCGTGACCGCCACAACCGGCTTTCAACACAATCGTAATGGCAGGATTAATGAGCGCGTGCTGGCTGCGTCGGACTTCGTGCACATCTTCATAGGGGAGGACAATCTTAAGATGCTTCGCAAAGACATTCGAGTGAAAACAGATGCTGTGAGTGGAAACGTACATGCGCCCGTGGTAAAGAAAAGACCGCTCCAGGGCACAAGAAAAGCTATGGAGGACGATCTCGTCAGGGGGCAAGTTGAAGATAGTCTGCAGAGGGCCCGGTTTCTGCCGCACCTCCGTCGCCCCTCTTTCCCCAAAGCCGCCGCCGCCGCCGCCGCCGCCATCGCCGCCTCCCAGCCCGCCGCTCCGCCTTCGAGAGGCCCGCGCATTGTCCGCCGCAATCAGCGCACCTTCCGACGAGTCCGGCGCTATGGCCTTCGTCGCTATCTGGACGTACACCTGTCCCGACGCCCGGTCCAAAGACCGCCAATGGGGTTCCTCCGATCCCGTCGACGATATCGACAGCACCACTCTCCCCAGACTCGTACTCTTCCAAATGATATCCCAATCGTAGATTGCGATCTCGACATTCACAGGCAGCTCATCGGCCACAAAGTGGAACTGCTCCCCCCATAACGGGTTCCGCGTCCCCGGCGCAACGGAGCTAAAACGTTTTTGGCTCCCACACGTCAGCACCGCGTACGGATCTGACGTGCCATTCAAATTCGCCCCCACCAAATTGCGCGCCGCTAGGAGATCGAGACAGATAGAGTACTGACAGCCCATCTCATCCAGGTCGACGGAACTTCCCCGCCTCTCTGCGCGGATGCTACCCCTCTTCGCGCCATCGCCGCCGACGAGCAGGCCCGATTTGTCCACCCCCACTCCTCTCCTCCCCCTCCGATCGCCGAAAGCCATCGCCGTACCTTCCCATGCCTTCGTAAGTAGGCAATAGAGAGCCACCACTAACGTTGCCGACGCCAAGGAGAATTTGATTTCCCGCCAGGTCGGTAACAGCACGTGCGCTGCAGCGTCTGACAGATGGCATGGGTCCAGCCATTCCCCCATCACTGAGCATGCGTGCTTGTGGATTGGAAATCACTCGACGTGCAATCTCTCGATCGCCACGTTGCGTGGCTCGGCCGGTGTTCCAATGCCTCACGGCAACTGAGGAATTACCGTTACCGCAGCTAAGGAATCTGCGGTTCACACCATAGCCGAAAGCTTTTACAGTTGTCACCCCTCTCCTCTCCCTCCCCTCTCCTCTCCCCTCCTCCGACCACTTTCCCCTCTCAACGGCATTGATATCGCCTGACAAAGGGCAGCCAACGGTGTCGTCGGCTCTCTCCGAGAACCTCCCGGAGATTAAGGGAGTCAAATCTGAAAACGAGAGGAGGACCGGACAGAGCGGGAGGGCTGGAAGAGGACTGACGAACGAGGAGACGGTAAAGACGGGAGGAGAGGAAGAAGACAAGGAGATGAATAGTAACAGAAGTGAGGTGATGATAGGACGAGATAGGAGGGGGAGGGGGGGCGCGCTTTCGCCCAGAAGACAATGTGGAATAGACAAATCCACCAGAAACAGCCGGGCAGGCAAGCAGTCGGGTACAGAGTGAGGAGAGGGGAAGGCGAGAGAGAGGAAGAGAAACGGGCAAGGTTGTGCGGTTGCGGGTGCTGGAGAGAGAGAGAGAGAGAGAGAGAGAGAGAGAGAGAGAGAGAGGGAGAGGTTGATCGATTATGATGCCTATCCGCAACACCACGTGATAGTAGTCTCGATGGTCTTTGCAATCACCGTACCACAGGTGTGCAGCATACCTTGCATCAACCTCGCCAACGATTGGCGATGCCCTTGCCGCTCACACCCTGCATGCGACAAGTTAGCATCAAATGTTACCTCCTTCCTACAGGACGAACCCCATGTCCGCATTCCTGCGTACCCCGCGGTCCCGTCCTCCCCTCCAGTCCCTATTCCTTCCCTTCCCCACCCTCCAGTCCTCCCGCCCAGCTGCACGAACCACGAACGTGCTCCCTTGCTATACCGTAGACGCGCGGCCACAGACTGTCTTCGCATCAGAAATGGACACGTGTAAAAGTGTGAGCTCCCAGGCACCGGTTTTCCGCACCACCGATACAGAGATGCCAACCTTGAACGGAATCGATCCAACGGCCGGCAATCATCTGCACTGTCGCTGCAGGCTTATCCAGGGCAGGAATCTACGGTGTTTAGCACGCCACCCCTAAGATGCTCAAAAAGTTGAGATTGGCGGAGGTCCCACTTACCTCGATTCTCTGTTTTTCATTTTGTCCCGTAGATTACCAGCATCGATGGCTCGAAAAGTAGAAACCAGGGGACTGAGACCTCGTCCACTGCTACTCCCCTCGTTAGGACCATAGTGCCACTTCCTGCAATCTTCTTCTTTATTATAAATAAACTGGCCTGCAATCTTCTTCTTTATTATAAATAAACTGGGAATCGTAAAACCAACAGTACTTCCTAAAATTGTGCCCGTACCCCAGAGCCTAACTCAGTGGGTACACCCATGAACTGTTGAAATACAGACCTGTGTTCGAATCCAAATCATGGAACTCGACAAGTAAAACCAACTACTAATGAATTGCTTGGGGCCGGTCAGCTCAATGATAATATCTGAAGGCCGTCGCCCTTCTAAAACAAAAAAAAACAACAAAAAAAAAAAAATTGTGCCCGTTAACAAGCCACTATTTTAGGAAATGTACGAGCCACTATAGGAGCGCCCAAATTCATCCGACAAAAAATGCTTCTACTCTATTTTTTCCCACGCCCTATAGCTGGGCCAAGTACTGATGGTTAAATTGGGACCCCATGCAAAGTCACCTCTGGAACCCTTCATTTCATGAAAGGCAATTTGTGGAGCACCCATCCTCGGAGGTGGCGATTGCAGCCCTAGGCCATTTCGGGAAGTGGAGGGTAAAAATGGAACCAGCTCAGAGGTAAGGGCTCGTGCTCCACAAACTTGTCTGGGCCACCAGCTCACCCGAGCCTATGGGTCATCTTTTCCGCTTGGCCACACGGTAGTAACGAGTCTCATATACGAGAGTCCCTCTGTTTCTTGGAAAAACTACACGGGAGTTACAAAAGCGATTTCTAATTGCATTTGGATCAAGATACAGTTTTGAATTGCGGTTTAGGCAATATATATAATCCACCTTTCTAGCAAGTAGGGTGCCCAGAGTGCAATTGGGGGAAGGTTTATTTATTTATTTTATTATTATTATTATTATTTAAGATAATTTCTCAATTTATATGTATCCCCATTGCAGAGGGGTCATGCTAATCTTCTCTAAAATGTTCAAATTTTAATGAATGTCTCGAAGTACTGTTCTTTTTTTTTTTTTTTTTATTTAGGTTTGTCATGTCTTCCTTCCGCCCTCGCAAGTGAAATAGTTGCTTTAGTGACTTCATGATCATTCATAATATTGCATTTTTTTAAGAACCTATGTTAAATTATCTCACAATTCTTACGTTTTTCATTTTTATGTTAAATATTGTTTAGGAAACCAATGTGACGATAAAAGATTTACTTCAAAATTTTAAGTATGAAATAAAAACAATAATTTGCAGTAATTAAAAATTTGATACACGAACAAATGTGAACAAAGTTCAATCGAATTATTAGTTTTGTCAAATCAGTCGCCGATTGGACAACTTACAACCAATGTTTATTGTAAATAAAGTTGAATATTCATCTTAATAAGTTTTAAATAACGTTTATTAAAATATATATATATATTATACCTTATAAAGTAGGTAAACATTTTGCATATAATAACCTATATTGATGTTAATACGAAATGGTAAATTTTTTAATATTTTCTCTTATAAATATCGACACAATAATAAGATATCACAACCTTATTATCCTTCATTGTACTAAGATAAACATTAACAACCATAATTTAAAAAAAAAAAATTAAATATGAAATAAAAAAGCTACATGTGTAATAAATTTTCTGTCATATAATATCAATTATCTTATTATTATTTATTTATACTTTATTATCGGTATCGAGATAATATAATTGGTTTTAACAATGATTACTAACATAATATATTAAAACAATTTTAAGTATGTGTTGTAGTTAAGTAGGGCATCAAAATATACAATGAGTGATAACCTATGGAAGAAGAGACACCTTATAAAAATGAAAAAAAAAACTTGAACTAACACTGTATCTGTCACTCTTGTAACAAATGAAAAAACTGAAGGTTTTCCATTTTTTTTGAACTTTTCGGGGGTTGGACGAGACTCGGCAGCTGAACCTTAATATCTCATTCGGAAAAAAAAAAAAAAAAAAAAAAATCATGTTGGGGAACGTCATGCATCAAGCCGTACTCACACAAAAACTCACTTGTTTTTATCTCATCGCTATAGTGGTCATTTTCATATTTTCATTGTTTCTGTTTTTTGTTTTCCTTCTTTTTTTTGGTTTTGTGTCCAGTCTGGGCGGCACGGTGCAGTCCACGGGTTGCTGACACTTTGTGCAGGAGGGCTATCACTTTGCAGAATGAATGTACCCGTTTCCCGCCTTAAGTTCAGTTTTATTTTTTTTTCCTTTTTTCCTTCAACAAAATAAATTCATAGATTTAAATAATCGTTCCATAGTCAAATTATATTCTTAAAAATATATATATATATTTCATCTAAAAAAATGTCATTACACTTTTTTTTTTTTTCTTCTTACTTGAAAAATCTTATTATAAAAATGGGTTATCCCTTCTTATTTCACCCACATGCTAGAGATGAAATGAAAGTCTGAATGAGTTAATGAATTATTATAATTGAATTGTTATTCTATATAAGAATTTACAGTCATAAATAGGTTAATTTAAACTTAATTATAAAGTATTTATTGTAAAAAAATAAAAGTTTAATTCAAATATTTAATAAACTCGTCCAAACCTGCGTAGCACGGCGAACGTGTTCGTGTCCCTTCACGTTCGCGGGAACAACTCACGAACATGTTTAGTAAAAAAAATAAAAAAAATTCGGTTTTTGATTTTGAACTCATGATTGCCTACAAATTTGAACATGATTCTAAGGCAAAAGTTGTTTGTATTGTTATTTTACATAACATATATTGTTTTCATATTTTTCTCATAACTTTTGTCTATTTTTAATATTTTTTATGTTCCCGTTAAGAGGGTTTTTGACGCTTGTTCGCATTCGGACGAACATGTTCACATTCGGAGGTGCTACGTAGGTCAAGACTTTTATTCCATATTTAACAAATATATGTAGGTGGAAGGGAAATCTGATTTTTTTGATGAAAACTTGTCAAATAAAACTAAAAATTTTAAAATTTAGAATTTAACGAAAATAAAAATAATAATTTTCAAATGTGAAGATTTTTTTTTATTATATAGAATATTTTTTATTTTTCATTTATTATGAAAATTTTTCTGTTGTTCTTTCGTGGACCGGACATCCTTGTCGTAACGCTTTCACTCTAAGGGCATACTCACATAACAACTTCAGGCTATGTATTTACAAGGTATCACGTCCAAAGGAGTGTTTTTTTTTTCTTATTTTTTTTCTGCTGCGAGTGGATCATTTTTTCTTAAGTCTGGTCTTACTTCTTTATTTTTCTTTCATGAGAGTACTAAAAAATAAAAAAAAACAAAACTCAGACTCCACAAAGCTCTGTGCAGAGGGAAAATAAGGGTCAACAAAAACAGACTCAGAGTAGTGGTGGTTTAATAACATATAACTGAAGTGTCAATGATATAGTTAACCGATAATAAAACTACAATAAATACACAATATAAATTTTGCAAACATATTATACAACATTTTTATTTAATACGGACATCCTTAAATTTTTTACGAATATAATTTTTATTTATTTATTAAAAAATAATAATCAAACTTATACTATATTATCCATATATGATGAAATGCACACCCCATCCAAAATATAAGTAAATCCTATCATACATTAAATTGTATAATTTATTATCACAGTACTGATCGTATATAATATTTTTGAAATTTTCTCTTGGCTCCTTTTAATATGAAACCTTGATCTATTTATAACTTTACACTTTATGATCGAAAATAAATAAACTCTGCTTACTCGTGATAACAATAAAAAAATATAAAATAAAAACATTAACAACTTTTTATCATAAACTAACAAATATGTATATAATAGTCTATTTGGATTAACATGCTTTTACTATAAAGGAAAATGAACCCCCGTAAATATCGCAAATAAGATAGCAAACTAGACTACTATAGTGATTCAAGACTAGTTGCCGACTCAGCACAAAAAACACTATTTTTATTTTAAATTTTGTAAAAAAAATTGATGTGACCCTGAGGCAAAAGTTACTCAGTTTATTTTGCTGCCTAATATAATTTTTTTTTCGATTTTGTGGTTTTTTTTTGGGGGGGGTGAGACCTTGTTTGGCCCTTGCATGACTCTACCATCTATCAAGCAACGTGACTTTGCCCGTCCAGTTGATAGCCTAGGTAGCAAACAAAATATTAGGCAATTACTAAATCGAATATTGGTAACACATCGAATGGAGAAAACGTCATGACTTTCAGGGTTGCCGGCGTTCAGGACGGGCCGAACGCCCGAACCCGAACGCCCAAACGTTCGACACCCCCTTTCAACGTGTTCGGTTGTTCGGCCAAACGTGACCCCCCCCCCCCAAAAAAAAAAAAAAAAAACAATTCAAAAAAAATTAAAAAATATATATGTTATGCAAGAGAAAAAAAATGAACAACATTTGCTTTAACGTTACATCCAAATTGTTTACCAAATTAAAAATAATAATCAAATACTAAAAACAAACAATAATAATTATAATTAAAAAAATAAACGAGAATTAAATTATTGAGTGGGCAAGCACGTTTTTTATACCACCATTTTTGGCGATTTTTTTTTTTTTTTTTTTTAACAAATATCATGAAAATTTATATATGTGTATCTTGCATAATAGAGCATCTGCAAATAATTTTTTTTAAAAATAACAATTTTTTTCATGCTTCGAAATAAAGAAAAAAGAAAAAGTGAAAAGAAAAACAAAACAAATTAGTGAGTGGTCAAGCAAGTTTTGACACCACCATCTTTGCCGATTTTTTTTTTTTTTTAAGCTGAATAAAATGACTTCAATTAAGAGGGAGATACCTTACATCACAAATAACTTACAAAAAATAATTCAGAAAAAGACTAGGCTACCAGAGTGGTCCGGGGTTACTTGCCCGGCCGGGCCAAAAACAATAAAAAAAATAAAAATAAAAATAAATATTTTTAAAATTTATTTTTTTCCCCAAATTTGGTGCAGAATTTCAATGTGACCCTGAGGCAAAAGTTGTTCAGTTTATTTTCTGCATAACATAGTTTTTTTTCGGATTTTTTTGATTTTTTTTTTTTTGCTATGACCTTTTTTTTTTTTTTTTTTTTTTGCTAGGACCTTCCCTGGTCCTTGCACGGGCTGACTACCGGGACCCGGGCGGCCCGATTGGTAGCCTAGGAAAAAGACAAAAATATTTAAGTGCCAAAATATTTTTTGGGGGTCCGAACCCCTTCAGGTTCGACCCCCGTACGGGGATCCGAACGCCCGAACGTTCGGTAGCCAGCTTAGGGGCATCCCTACCCTCGGCTTGGCAACCCTGATTACCTCTATAAAATAATTTTCGATATTGGATCGAATCAATCAAATTTATTAATGAAGAAACTTGAATTGTGAATACTTTGTGCAAGAGCAGTTTATTCTTTACCCAGTCGCGGAGTAAATAATCATGTGCAAAACCTTAATGTGTGTATCATCTAATTTATTTTTCCAAGGTTTCATTCTACTATTATTATTTAAGTATTTTCATTCCTTTATAAAAATTTATTAGGAGTTTTAAAAACCAATGTGTGGTACTACACATACAATGTTGAAAGTGTGATGTCATTGCACCACTCGTCATATCTATGCTCATACAAAGAGTTAAAGCTTACAAGAAAAACATATGTTAAGTGATAAGAGGTTTATGTACCGATTATCATTTTACTTACATGATTTGCACTGCAAGACATGATAATCTAAGGACTTTTTTTTAATATTGATCCATATTTTATGAATATGAAATAATATTATTTTTTAACAACCAAGAGTCATATTTAGTACTACGAGGTTTTGGTGGAGATGAGTACTCTTACAATTACTAATTTTTTTAAAGTCATTTTCTCATTGCAAGGTTGAAGGGGTTCTTAAAAACATATAAGTTATCTATTGTTTTCATTACCTTATAAGTCATCAAATCGCGTATACAACCTGCACGTTAGGGAAGGGGAGGACCCCGTTCCAAACACTTCGGACCCGGCCCGAACGCCAACCCCCAGTGACTTTCGAGTTCGGGTCCCGTCAAACTTTTTTTTTTTTTTTTTTTTCCTTAAGTTTTTTCATCTCATAAACTATCTACGAAAAAATTTCAGGTTTTTTTAATGAGCCAAAAAAAAAAACATCGAAGACAAAGAGGGGGTCAAATAATATGAGATCCCCTCCACACCTATTTCCTCTTTCTCTTTTTCAATTTTATTGTTTTTTTCTTTTTTGCTCGTTTATTATCAATCAATCAATAATCCAATTAATCAATCAAATACATTGATTGAATGATTCATTGATGAATCGATTGATTGGTTGGTTGATTCTGCGGACATGCAGACACATGGATTGAACGATTGCATGCCAATGTGCTCACTCACACGCACACGCACACACACACACACACATGGACATACACACGCCGTGAAATCAACCTCTTTGGACACCATTGAAAGACCTTATCCATCCATAAAATGCATTTTGGGCAAACTCTCAGGGTCCAATCTGCTCATGAGTCAGTGAATGTCAGACGGAACAATCTAGTACAATAATTATTTTTTTGCGGCGTTGTATATAACAAATATAAGAACACAAATACACAAACACCAACACAAATGTGACCGCGCGCAAATAAAGAGAGAGAGAGAGAGAGAGAGAGGCATCGGGAGTATGTAGAGGAAAGGGTGGCAGCGACAACAGGGGTGGCAGTGAGAGCGGCAGCAGGAGCGGCGAGATCGGGAGAGGGAGTGGGCAACAAGTGGAGCGAGAGTGAGCAAAAGTAAAAGCGTGAAGGGGCAATGACTAACACAGACCATTTTTTTGTTTATCACACACACATACACATATCCGCACACAACTTCGTGTAAATTTCCTGTGATAAATTTATTTGATGAAATAATTGATCGATCGATTACAACAAAAAGTATACGCGGTTGTGCGCAATATCAATCAATCAATGAATCAATCATCAATCAATCAACCGGTCTTTAATCAATCAATCAATCAATCAATCGATACCCCCCCCCCCCCCCCGCACCAAACGATAAGTGTAAACATTTGCACACATAGACACATACACACACACGCTGTAGATTTCGCTTCATACGAGAATTTAACATGTAGTTTGCTACTGTGCGTCTATTCTTTATTTTTCAAAATGTAGAGCATAGATCTCTGACCCCACATTGTAAAAACAAAACTGAAAAAGAAATAAAAGTGAAGTTTCACGTTGGGCCAAACACGCTGGCAAGGGAAGTAGGTCGTTCGACCGTTCAAGCCAACTCGTTCTGCCCGGCCTGAATATGAGTAAAACAAAAGAAAAACAAGATAAGAAACTTTAAAATATAAAGAACTGAAAAAAAAGGCAACTGAAAAAAAAGGCAAACAAAATTTTAAATCAAGTAAAGGACACTAGACTACTAGCCGGGCCGTACGGAACCTTATTTTCCTCGGCGGCTTAACCATGCAAGGGCCAGAAAAAATCATAGCAAAAATAAAGCAAATAAACGATTACAATTCTAAAAAAAACAGTGTTACGAAGAAAAATAAACTGAAAAACGTTTGTCTGAAAGTCACATTGAATTCAAAAAAAAAAAAAAAGTTTATTTTTTTATTTTTTTATTTGTATTTTTAATTTTATTATTATTATTTTTTCTGCGATAAGGTTTTGTGGTGTCGGGTCACTGTGGTAGACGTAAAAAAATAAATAATAATAATAATAATAATAAAAAAGATTACAATGATGAAATTTAAAACTTGAAATAAGAGTTTAAACCACCACTACCTCCGAGTCTCTTTTTACCGACCCTTAATTTCACTTCGTATCGAGTTTTTTCGAGCTTGGGTCCTATTGTATTCTCCGTTTCATGTATCAGTCAGGAAAAAAAAAAAAAAAATCATAAAAAAAATGAGAAAAAGAAAATACGTATACAGAACATTGGCTACACATCAAAGGGCGTTATTGCCCTCAGCAAAACACGGAAATGGGGGGGACAGAAAAATTGCAACAACTCTTTGGACGTAAAAAAAGTTTGAGACTAAACATTGAGCACAAATGAGAATATGCCCTCCCAACGAGCGTTACAATCCTCAACACACACGTTTGTAAAAAAAAAAAAAGCAAAAACAACAACGACTCTTTGAATGTAAAAGCAACTGGATATAAAATCTTGAGTAAATGTGAGAGTGCTCTATTGGTTGCAAGTGTCAGTTGTTCGTGGAAAGCACCCTACCTCGTCGACAGGGCAGTAAAACTAAGTTAGAAGTAGGAAAAAAAAAAAAAAAAAAAAAAAAAAAAAGAACCTATCGATGATTATAGGCAAATGCATTTCTGGAGGCACTGTTGTGACCACACTTCCTTTGTGACTTTCCCCGACGTCCTTCCTTTCAACTCTGCATTTTTTTTTTTTTTTTCCGCCGATCGGGCCTACAATGCTAATTTTTTTTTTTTTTACCAACCCCCGCCCGGACCTCCGAACTTTGCGCTTGACAACATTTTTCCGAATGAGACTACCACTTGGGAAGGTAATGGTGGTTTTAAGAAAACAAAATATGAAATAAAATGATAAATGAGCGAGATTGAAAAAACTCTTATCAGTTCAGTCTCTCCCTTCACGAAACAGTAGACAAATGCGACTATTGAATCTCAATAAATGTACACCATAGGGTCGAGGTACACTTGATGCTATAGACAAATACTTTTACATGTACTCGTTGTGCAATATAATATGAGAGATCACATAACCTAAATATCTTAGTGTAATAAAAAATAGCAAAAAAAAAAAAATCTAAAAAACATAAAAAACTAAACAAAAACAAAACTAAATAAAAAAATTATAATGATGGAAAAAACATATGTATATGAATCGAATAGATGAGGGGAAAAAACATAAAAAAAAAAAAAATTACAATAAAAAAATTTAAAACTTGACATATGAGCTTAAATAAGACTAACTACGAAATAAAATGTCCAATTTACGCTATCGAAAAAAATATTTAAGAGTTCAATCTCTTCTTATATATGACGATATATAGTTATATGTATATATAAATAGATTATTAATCAATTCGTCCGAGTCACCTTGTTTATCTCGGTGGTCCGACTGTGTAATGTAAAAAAAATTAAAAAAAAATAAAAAAAAAATATTACGCTACAAGTCGGGTCGCCCGGGTCACCCTATTTTCTAGGGTAGCCCGACCGTGCAAGGATCAGGGAAGGTATAAAAAAACGTAAATACAGGGTTGTCGGCGTTCGAGACGGGCCGAACACCCGAACCCGAACGCCGAACGTTCGTCAACCCCTCTCGACACGTTCGGTCGTTCGACCGAACGCGAACGAAAAAAAAAAAAAAAAAATCCAAAAATTTTGAAAACAATAAATGTTATACAGAAGAATAAACTAGACAACATTTCCCTCAACGTTACATCCAAATTCTTTACTAAATTTGAAATAAAAATCAAATATTAAAAATAAATAATAATAATAAAAATTAGAAAAAATAAATCAAGAATGAAATTATTGAGTGGGCGAGCACGTTTTAAGCACCCCCATCTTTGGTGATTTTTTATTATTTTTGGCTGTGACAAATGCCATTAAAATTTATATGTGTGTATCTTACATAACAGAGAATATATACAAATAAAGCATTAAAAAATAATATTTGTTTTCATGCCCCAAAATAAATAAAAAATAAAAAATGAAAAGAAAGAAAAAACCAATTCAGTGAGTGGGCAAACAAGTTTTGACACCACCATATTTGCCGATGTTTCATTTTGTTTTGGCTGAACAGAATGACTTCAAAATTAAGAGCGAGATACATTACATCACAAAGAACTCGCAAAAACAAATTCAGGAAAAAATAATAATATTTAAGTGCCACAATAATTTTTTGTAGGGTCCGAACCCCTTCAAATTCAAGCCCCGTACGGGGACCCGAACGCCCGAGCGTTCGGGGGTCAACTTAGGGGCCTCCGTACGTTCGGACTGGCAACCCTGCGTATATATATATATATATATATATATA
>BFEA01000662.1:577901-590972 GCA_003427395.1 Chara braunii
CCCCGCTCACGAGCGTCACCCGCTGGCTTTCTCTCTTTCTGCGCTCTCCCCCTTTCCGGCAGCGTACTCAGGTCTACCCTTGATTGATTGAGAGGGGCAGTAGAAGTATGCCCTCAGTTGTTTTCTCAAAAATAGTTAAATCAGTAGTGGACTCTTCATTCGGTCAACTTTAGTCTCAGCTAACTGCAGCAGAACCAAGCTCAGAAATGTTTTCCTCTACAATAATTAAATTGATGATGATTGATAGTTGTTCATCTTCGCGACGCAGCGAATGAGACACTGTTTTGTTCCCCTAAAAAAAWAAAATAAAAAAATTAATGGTGATTGCTCGTTCAGACAAGCGGCTTAAATTGACCCTCTTTCACTCTCTTCCAGCTCTACCCCACTATCTTTCTTTGTCACTGACTTACTCTCTCACTCAAACCCTCCCTTCAGCACTCATGCCTGTGGACCTACCAGCCTTCGCGTACAACTTTCCTGATCTCATAAGTTTCCCTTCTTTCGGAGTGGCTGGTTCAGGGGTCAACGGAGCGGATAAATTGGGTTCCCACGAGTATCACCGGTTCATCAACCAGAGGTATAGTTGAATCAGCCTCTGCCCTGCGCTATGGCTGGTTTCATCAACAGTGTCACCAACAAACTGGCGGATCCCATCTACTACAGAACTTGGTGGCTCTCTCCGTTAGCGGATTACCAGATTGCATTTGCGACCGAATATAGCTGTAGTTCTCCCTTGCAGGATAGCAAATCCTACCAACTGTGGAAAGTGGCCGTTGACTTCTCGCATAGGGTGGCAGATTCCATCAACAGTAGAATGTAATTGAAACTTTCACAGATCCCATCAACAGTAGATGTTGATTGGTGTTCTCACTCGTGAGGCAGCAGATCTAATCAGCAGTAGAGTGTGATTGGTGTTTTCATTCGTGAGGCATCAGATCTCATCTTCAGTAGAGTGTCATTGGTGCTTTCACTCGTTAGGCAGCAGATCTCATCTGCAGTAGAGTGTGATTGGTGTTTTCACTCGTGGGGCAGCAGATCCCATCTGCAGTAGAGCCGCATTCCCCTTCTCGTGTTGCCCATCTGGCAGCCGCGCACGCCATGCTCCCGCAATTACCGAGAGCATGCAGATTCCCTTGCTGCTGGATCATCAGCTGGCTACGCCTGGCGCGTCTCTCCAAGTCTCCTTCCCGAACCATCACCTCTCAGTCAAACTAGCGCCCCGTACTCCTGGCACCCTGCCAGAATCAATTTCCCCCCCTTACCCCGCGCCACAGGTGCTAACGGAACGTCAGATACACCTGGCACGCTGCCCAAAGGCAAGTCCCCCTGTCTCTCTCCCTCTCTCTCGAGCACGCTGCGCAGTCTGATCCTCTCACTCTCTTTCTCAGTCTCTCCGCACACCCCCTCTGTGCATGCTACGTGGGCGGGGAACGCCTTGCATGCTGCCCCAACGCGTTGACCTGCCTGGATCCCACTATGTTGTGGGCTAGGTGAATTCGTGCTCGATGTCAATAGCGAGCCCGAGACTACACCTTGCATGCTCCTTTCCCCCACGTCACTCCCCTCACACGCGGAGTAACCGCCTCAGCGCTGGCGCGTCTTCCCCGCGCTTGCATACGCGGGTACACCTTGCTCGTACTGAGTGCGTCCCTCCTCTCTTCGCTGCCTTCCCCTATATGCTGCGACCGTAGCCTTTTACGGAGCACATGCTGCTGAGGGTCCGGGTACCCTCGTATTGTGGGAATTTCAGTCCAACGGTACCGATAGGCGTTGCAGTCGAAATCAAGGAGAATTGTCCTAGTTACCAAATCAGAAACTGTGCCGAGCATAATGGTACCGCGGCCCCGTGACCTGGCTGTATTGGCCCAAGGACCGTACCCGTCCGGTGACAGTCCAAAGCCTCACGCCAGTGTCGTACATACCCAAGATGATGAAGAGGGCCTCAATATTGGACCATTGAGTCTCATTGACATAGGCGTATGGGACTGCAGCTACTGGCCGCGGTATTTTGCAGCAACTGTTCCGTGACAATGCCTCCGACCGTAGCACCCGTACCAAATCATACCAATCATTTGGAGTCGTTTCACACACACACATCTGATCGTTGTCGCAGAGAACTGAAATAGCCCGTACCGTGCGAGCCGACCCCAAACCGAACCAGAAAATTAATGTGGCAATGACTTCGATGCTGAAATAAATTGTCGTGTTGGTGCTGATCGGGAAGTAGACGGTCGGAGTCACGTCGAAGCTGTTCCGATCCTGAAATAAATCAATGTGGTGGTTCCAAACTGGATAATAAATCACCCTGATCTGCTCGAGCCTGAAATAAGCTGATGTCGAGCCCTTGTCGAGCTGGAAAAAAAAATATGTCGGTGTCGAGTCATACCGAATCCGAAATCAATGGCCGCGATAGCACCATGCGTGGGATAAACCGTCATGGCGGCGGTGAAGCTTAAATAGATCGCCGTAGCAGCCCCAAGCCTGACAATAAATCACGCTGATATGTCCGAATCTGAAATGCACTGATACTGAGCTCACCCTGAACCAAGACATCGAACTATAACTGGAACTCCTCCGAACCGGTGTCCGTACCGACCCAAATATCATAGCGTTGGTCAAAAGCAGCACCGTCTCACGCTGCCCATGTGACCATCCTCGGACTGACTCAGAGGGTCAATAGTCAGGTAAATCAAGAGAATGATGCGAAAAATCCCGTTCATCAGGGGATAGTAACAAAAGGGGTTAGAGTTCAGAGAATTTGATCAACTCAGGGTTCCGGGCTGACGGTGGGTATTCCAAACAAAATTAGGCCAGACATCGAATAGTCAGTAGTTTCTGTTCGTTCCATCTTTGTTTTAATCATTTCACTCTCTTCCTAATTCTATTGTCTGAATTAGTATAATGGTCGCAATTTCACAAAAAATAAACACTGAGGGGTTTTAAATCAAATGATTGAAATCCTTTTGTTTCCTTTTTTTTTGGTCATGTTTAATCTTTTTTCTCGTTTTTTATCTCATTGCGGGAAACGTAAAATAACGATGGAGTTTGTACTAAAATTAAATGTCATGGAAATTATAGAAATCAAAGAATATTTTGTTTTTCTCTCTCATCCCACCATCTTTAACCGTTTCTTCCATTTTAATTTCGGCATCAAAATTGACAAAAATTTGAGGCATCACTCGGCCCCGATCGTGTGCTACAAAAGGCGTTACCGCGGGGTCAGTCCCCTCGATGTCTCTTAGCGGCCGGCCATTTCAGGTCTAGCCTCGGGACGGGCGGAAGTGACGGTTCCAAGATGTGCCGGGAGYGGCTACCCATTTTGCCATCTTTGAGGGTTACTCGTAAGGTTCAATGCGCACAAAATCAGGGGTGCCCTGAGTTCCCCTAATTTTTGCTGCCTCGTGTAACCAGAGTACCATCAAAACACACACTTGTTTTTTAGCCTAGGTCCCAAAGCCGCAGCTTTCAGGCGACCCATCCCTTGTGGCCGCCTGACAACGCATCGGCACAAGGTACTAGCTGTAGAGGAGAGCATTCGAAGAGGGACGAGTGCAGATTCTTCGGGTGTGCTCTACACATCTACCGCGCTATTGATGTCACCGACATATCATGGGCAGCGTATCACTCTCCTTCGCTAAAATAATGAAGTCGAGAATGAATGCAGTAAAGGAAATATACCTACCAAAGTATAACTTTTCATAAGAACAAATGCTCAACGTGTCAACTATCATCCCTTGCTTAATGTCTATTTCTGTAAAATGAGAGTGAATGTGTGGGACAATATACTAGCCATGCTAACGAGCCCTTGAGATTAATTCGGGACGACGGAGGCATTATGATCATGAAGCAGTCTCGATCAGCACGTGGGTCACAAACAACAGGGCAATCTACGGGGAAGAGGTGTGTTCGGTTGAAAGTCAAACTTTTGTGGGGAATGTGGGGAATGTGCACAAGGAGTATATGTTTATTACATGGACGATGCCTTATGACGAGCGGTGCGGAAAACTTACTCCTAGTCAAGAGTATCGTCGATTGGTCTAAAGGTGGTTGTTGGCAACTAGTGAGAAGAGCAATAGTCAACCGACAGAGGGAATAAACGTTATGTGCATGACACTAGTTAGAGTGAAGTGCTACACAAAGTCAAACTTGTGTGGGGATAGACCCTGCACATGGACATGGTGCTGATGTCGTCAACTGCCCTACATGATCCTCTTTACAAGTAATCACTCAAACTTCGGTCGGATCAATATTTTGTTTGGAGTTCTTTACTATGATTATCCTCGAGAGGTCACGAAGTAGTTGAAACTATTATTGATACTAGGCGCATGAGTTGGGGTGTGATCAAATCCTATTTTTATCGGACAACTATAGAAAACGGTAACAATGTTTATTGTGAAACATAAGCCTAAGTCAGATGACTCAGTTAGCAGGGGACTGGATGAGCGAGAATTTCGAATAAAAGTACTACAAACTTCAACCTTGGCTTCAAAACTGGCAGAGGGTTATTGATATACTTATTGGATAACTGTTGTACTCGAATGTAAAGCTAATGAGTAAGTCATTCATGCATGAGATTTTGATCAGTTATTACTTTCATGAAGCTATACAATTTTCCTGTTGGTGAGATACTTAGTTCCTAGTATGAAACACTGATGGTGATATTGAGCCGCTTTTGATCGAGATGTCCAGAAGGAATTTCACCAACCCTAATTCACTTGTTCTCTCTATCTTTCTCCCAATTGCCAATAATCTATAATTTATCTGGCATATCTCTACCAATTGAAATTTAAGTCAGTGAGTTATGAATGATAAATCGATTAAGAATGCATGAACGTTGAAAAAAGTTAGGAGGATGGATAAGCTAGATATGAAAACCTAATTAAATCGAGTGCAACTCTTAACTTTTTTTGCTTATTTAACTGTGGTCAATGAGGCGGAAGCGATTCGTCTTAAAAATGATCACTGATTTACTAGCTAAGTACAAGCTTGATTGTGATTAATTACTGATTAGAGCTGCATATTGTGTCAGGACAGGGTAGTGGCCTACACTGTATACAGACAGAATGGGTTGTCTGCAGCATTACCCTGTGACGTATACTTGCGAAGGTTGTGGTTGGTAGCACTCCGTGTTGAGCAGATGTGAAAATACCTTGCATCATCGCCCCTTATTGGGTATAGTTAAAGTTATTATCTTCAACAATGAGACCCCTGCATAGTATACAAGAAAGGGTTGTGAACAATTGTTCCAGTAAAGTATACGATCAGAGGCTATAATTGGTTATTCCCTACGTACTATATGAACGGAGTCATATATAACTAGACCCTGTTCTATCTCGAGAGGAGAGAAAATTTTTCGCCATAAGCCGCATTGTGAAGGAACAGTGGGTGTGTATGGCAACATTTTGCATTGTAAGTGAGTTAGAGTGGTATTCTGTAATACATCACGTAGTACTTGAGCTGATTTTGTTTTGTACTACGATTCATATTGTAGTCTGATGAAAATTTGTCAAACGCAAAAGTTAACACAACACATAGTTGAGATCATCAGTTAAACAAGATCAATTTTGCTTCGAGTGATGTCGATTCAGTAAGTAGTTCAAAATTACACTCGGACTAGGCTCGCTTTAAGATAGTTATGTGGATAGAGGCTACTTGAAAACGATATCCAATCCAGTTTTACATAGGTAACAGATATCAGACCTATTGCCACAAAAAAAAACAGACAAAAATGCTTCAGGGTTATGTTCACATATGCGCGTACTCCTAAATGCTCTCATCTTTGTTTATCTTGTTTTACTCTAATTTAGTCGTCTAATCTAGTTACTGGCATTGTATATGAGTAAAGACTATACTTCGCAACTCTTCAATAGCATATGAACAAGGATTCCATTGAGCAGTACCTTGCACCTCTTGTGAATAGAAGTTGAGTGCAACGAGGCCATACAAATACTTTGATTAGCAACACCCTGAATCGTACTCTGCGCAGTACCTGAACACCTGTTGCTACTAGTGGTAACTTGTGTGACGCGAATAATGTGTTCTGCCTGTTTACACCCTGCTCTCGAACACGACCTTCGATATTATCAAGGACCACGTGATTATGGGTATTATATAGTACACCATCGTTGTGACTGTTTGGGTAAGTTCGCATCGCTAGTCGATATGAGAAGGTCATGCGTCCACGTTGCGTCGCTTAACCCATTTCTGTATGAAAAGGTTATGGGTTGGACACTAAAGGGACTAGGAGTGTTGTTGAGTTATTTGAGTGTGGTTTTAATTTTATGTTTTAAAGTGTGGTGTAACGTGTGGTGAGCGGGATGCGTCCTAGTCGATCGACGACGAGTCACACTTGGGACTTCAGCCCCCCAATGCGTCGGTTCACTTGCGGGGCCGATAGAGGTGTGGGACCGCACGTACCGCCTATGCTACAACGTACAAGAAACGCCCTCGGCTGACTCACCTTGGCGATTGCAACTGATTAACTTTCGTATTGTGGATTGGTAGTTCGGCGGGGACATTCCCACTGAAGGAAGGTGACAGCTCTCGCAGGTGGAGGTAAAGTTGTACCTCTCGTAGACCCTATCCTCTCGTAGGGGCTTGTGAGAGGTATGGCTGGCGCACTTGGCCGGAGCGGCTGCTAAAGCTCCATTTAATATTCGCGATTCTGACCGACGACTCCGTGACGAGGCCGGGAGAGTCCCGCCTTGCTCAGGACCGATGCGCTCGACAGTGCTGTGAGTGGTCAAAGGTTCGGATACATGCATGGGCGCCACAACGCTGATTTAGGAGGGCGCAATTGATGCATGATTATTATTGGGTCGAACTCCACCATATCCCACTAGAAATTCAGGTGACCTTTGTGTATGACTTCTGGATGATGTACGATATCGTTGCCTTCATCGACCCCCTCCCCTCCTTCGTCGCCAAAAGGGACGATTACTTGATGCTGGCCCTGCATTTCTCCCTCGATGACGTAATTCCACACCGGATAGGGGGAAAAGGAATATATAATCCACACCGCTCCCAAGTTGCCTTAAAATGCAGGGTATATAGCCACCTAAGTACGGAGTACATCTGCCCGCTCCACCCGCAGAAGCGGGGTCCAACCAACTGGGAGGTTACTAAGGGACCCTATCAAAGTAACTCGATGGCGCACGATGGACCCGGGGCATGAGGGATGGGTATATGTTGAAGACCAAACAAAAAACGGTACACTGGGGGGATGGGCATGGGACAAAACTGGGGAGCCGGATTGGGAGACGTGCCCCCGAATACATGGGTCCCTCCCTCATCGGTGGAGGAGAAGGTGCAGGTGGTAGAGCTGCTCCCACTTAAGAGTCGAGAGAACGTCGGCTGAAAGACAGTGGGAAGGAAGGGAGGCAAGGAGATTTGGATTCAGAAGAAGCAGGAGGAGCCTGAACCGGTGTTGAAAGACGGGGGGAACTCGGGATGGAGCGACTGTGGGGGCCTAGGCCAGGCGCAGAGCAATATATCTTGGACCAGGGAACGTCCTCTCCCTCCCCACCGAGACAGGTACATATGGTGGAGCACAAGGGAGCGGAGTGTGGCCCATATGACCAAGAGGAGGGGGGAACCAACGCCAACTGGATGTTGAAGGATCATTGCAATAAGGAATGCAAAGTTGACCCCCGCCCCACGCTAACAGAAACGGGACAAGTGGAGGCGGAGATGGGGATGAAGGGAATGGAGGTGGAGCCAGGGCGGTCTGAGAAAGAGAATACAGGACATTAAACGCAGGCAATAGAAGGGGGATTACAGTCAGACCGCACGACAGACCGAACGACAGATGTCGACCCCTTCCAAGCATCTTTCGGCTCTGAGCCGATGGAGGTCGACCCCCTCCCGGAAAACACCAGTGTGTCGTCGGAGGGACTATCCTCGAAAACGGATGAGGAGGCACGGGGGGAAGGGGCACCACCTAAGCACCTTACGATTGAACAAAAGTTTATCGCTATTGAGGACTGGCTGATGGTCAATCTGAAGCCAAAATATGGCCCTCTCACAGACGACTTTTAGGATAAGATGTATTTGGATATATTCCCTATGCTCGACACGAGTGCCTCCCTGAAATGTGTGTTAGAGAACAAACTACAACCGGGCGTGAGATGGACAGACGCGTGGCATAGACTGGGCACCCCACTTAGCTACTGCAGACGGGTCAGGGATGGAACAAACTAAGGAGACTGCGCAACCACCTGCGCCGCCCCAAGATCCGGCACCCCCGGACCCAGAGGAGAACACGCCACTGGACCTGGTGCGCAGAAGGAAACTCAGACACGTGATCGAGTTGGGATGTGATACGGACTTCCTCTCACAGGCAGCATCATTGCTGATCCCAATGCATAAAAGAAATGAGAGATGGGAGGTGGGTTTGTTTCCACTTGAAAACGACAAGCAAGGGGGCGTCACAATACAGGGTTGGTCCTCTTTCTGGGCGGCACCGCGGAACTGTCAATCTGAGGCAGCGACAAGGATCCTGCAGATGCAACTGGAATCACACATCGTGAAAACCTTATCGCCGGGGGACTGGCCACAATATCGCTGACATTGGAGCCCAACAAAATTGCATCAAGGGATGTCTATATACGCTATGACCCGACCAAAGATGCCGGCATCAAGTGGAACACTCATCCTCAACTTTTGGACCTACAGACAGTCAAGATCAGGTCCAGCGACTCTGGACGGAGCAGGATGTTCAGAAATGCTTATGTGTCATCCTTAGGTTGGGCCTCCGGGCAACTGGAACAGCGTGGGACTTGGAGCAGCTACCATGGGTCTGTCTAGGAACATGAGAACCGTGACACAACGGACCCGGTCAAAGCGGTGTATGGGAAGGACAAAATTTGGACCCGATCCTTGAACGTGAATCGTCTGGCGTCGTGCAAAATAGATAAGCAAAATGCAATATGAGACTAATGAAAGGGGTGGGAGCTAGAAATTGGTCGGATATAGTATGTATCCAAGAGACACACCTCATGGACACCCCGAAACACAACCACATTCATAAGATGGTGTGACCACATAGGGCATTCAGAGCGCACGCTCCGAGACCCGAAAGCGTGGGGGTGGCCATTTGGATCCCCCCGGAATCCCGCTCAGACCTAGTACACCGGTGGTGGACGAAGAAAGGGGAAGATGGGTGTCAGTTTCAATTACACTGAAACTATAAATAGTTCGCATCCTGTGCGTCTATGCCCCAAATACGGTGATGGAGAGGAGAGTGTTCTTTGAAAGTTTTAAGGCACAAATCCCTGATGGGGTCCCCGTTATCGTGGCTGGAAACTGCAATGAAGTCCTGGATAGATGGATGGACAGATGGAAGACACCCTCCCCTGCCACGTCATACGTGGAGTAGGATGAGCGATGATCAGGGATCTATGTCTCTCATTAAGCGTCTTTGATTCTTTTAACAAGCTTATGGGACTGAAAGCCAGTAGAGGTCCAGAAACGACCTGATCCTAATCCTAGAAGACATGGGGGCCTCGTTGCTTTTGGCAGTGATCCTACCCGCAAGCCCGTACCTTGGCCTTGATCACAAGATGTGCACGATAATTATGTCTTTCCGCAAGAAGCCTGATGAAGAGTCTGACTTTAATAAGCTCAACATATCCATCCTTCAACAAAAGTCCTTTCGAAAGTACATTAGAGACTGTCGGGCGTTCCGGCGCATACAAAAACAACACTTTCAGCAGGAGACAAACTGTTTTAACAATGGACTGCTTTACCTTGGTAAGAAATGCAAAGAGTATTCCAAGATTCTGGCAACTCAGAAAAATCAACAGGAAATGGAAATACACTACCAATATCATCAGCTTGAACAACATGACCTTTCAAATGACCCACATACACACTCACACACACACATACACAAGAGTCATCAGGAACCCACTAAAAACTGCAGTTTCTGCAAAAACTTCAAGCTTGTGCCACACAACGTTGGGAAGGCACACGTATTAGGGGGCGACTGACCCGTCACCGGACTGAAGGATGGACAAAAAGTTTTTCATCATGGCCCGAGCGCGTTCACGAAGGTCAATGATAGAGGCACTATACAATCCGCAGTTAGCTGGTAGGAAGGTAGCAACCTCGATACCCCAATGCATGAAAATTGCGAGAACCTTTTTTAAGGATCTGTTCACCTCAAGGTGTACTCATTAGGAGGGGGTTGCCAAAGAGAAGGAGATTGTGTACTTCCTGAAACCAATGACGAAAGCCTTTACCGGTCAGCAAAGAGCCCAAGTAGACCGTTCGTTGTCACAGGCGGAAATCTGGACGACGTTAATGCAGATGGACGAGGAAAATACCCTGGGGGTGGGCGAGCTCCCTAAAGAATTTTGGAAAATATTCTGAAACCAAATGGCCCCGGATCTCATGGGCTCCTACCACCAGGTGTGGGAACCTGGCCGCATGGGCGAGCTGGTAGGGTAGGGCATTCTCCCCTGCTGCACAAAAAGGGGGATACGATGGATACCAAAAATTACCGACCGAGAACCCAACTCACAGTTGTTTATAAAATGCTAGCGAAAGCACTGGCACACCATCAGATCCCAAACGCAAACGGGGTTTGTCAAAGAGCATCGGACTCAGGACAATATTCTGTTGGTTAATGAACTCCTTAAGTTAACCAGGCAAGACAAACAAAATGCTGATTTTGAGAACACATGTGTGGACTTACTGTTCTTAGATAAACGCATGGAGAAAATGAACATTGGCCCGCCTTTTCAGCGCTGGATCAAGATTCTACACCACAACGTCACCACAACCGTCCAAATAAATGACCTCCTAGCACCGGTGATCTCGCTGCAACGATCGATTCGCCAACAAGACCCTTTGGCCCCCTTCCTCTTTATAATTGTGATGGAGGCGTTGGCGGCGAATCTCCGGGCTAACAAAGATCTCACCAAACTGCAGATCTTTGCCATCCTGGAGGAGGCAATCCTCATTTGTTCGATGTTTGCGGACGATTTAATCATCATGATAGATGCCACCCCCGAGAATATGGAAGAAATTAGGCAACTGTTGGATAGGTTCACAGCAGTTTCAGACATGACCATTGAATGGGGAAACAAAACTATGGGGTGGTGGATCCACCACCAAGGGGCACGGCCCCCGAATTTGCCATGGGTTAAATGGCTACCAAAAGAGGCCCCAGTCAGAGTACTAAGAATTATGCTGACGGCGCGTGGAAGGCCAGCGTCGAATGATGACTAGGTCCTTAAACCGGCACTGGAGAAAATAAACCAATGGTATGACAAACATACGTGTCTAATAGGCAGCTAGTGGCAATTAACAAGACCGTACTAACGACTCTCTGGTACAAATTTGCAATTTGGGCTCTCAGTAAAGCAGTAGTTAAATCCCTTAAAAGACAAGTAACCGCCTTGTTGTGGAGAGGTAACAGCGAGCTGCCGAATGTCATTAATCGGGTTGCATGGTCATCGGTAATCCAAACTAAAGACAAAGGGGGCTTGGGAATCTTAGACCCGGACATCCAAGTTACAACGCTGCTGAAACAACAGGTGAGGAGAATGTTGTTCACGCCAGACCTTCCACGACTCTCCTTTGCCCTATAACAGATCTCCAGGTTAGCCCCACAGGCGCCGCACGGTGTACACCCACTGATTTAGTTGGAGGACCACTACTGGTCCATACCGCGGCACCCTCAAACTGACAAGAGCTCAGATCGGGACGAAGCAAGAAGAGATTTGTCCAGGGACGATTTCTGGTCCCGTGTTCTTCAAGCCTGGCGCCAACAAGAAGAGATTTGTCCAGGGACGATTTCTGGTCCCGTGTTCTTCAAGCCTGGCGCCAATGACTGTTGCCAGAGAAAATCCCGCCAACCACATGGGAAGAGGCCATGCGACAACCCCTCTTTGGTAATAGAAACGTCACCGATAGAAATGGGAGGGTGTATCGCAACTCGGACACCCCATGGAGTAGCGGTCGGTCCGCCAACAAGACCCTTTGGCCCCCTCCCTCTTCATAATTGTGATGGAGGCGATGGCGGCGAATCTCAGGGCTATCAAAGATCTCACAAAATTGCAGATCTCTGCCATCCTGGAGGAGGCGATCCCTGTCTGTTCGATGTTTGCGGACGATTTGACCATCATGGTAGATGCCACCCCTGAGAATACGATGGCTTTTTGTGGGCCTTTCTTCTGAATCTTCTCAGACTATACTCCGCCATTGCAGTGTACAAAAGACAGCTCGCCTGTGCCTCTTGCTGTGAGATGCACTGACCCCCTTCCACTATCCTCCCACTTCCTCTTTTTTTTTTTTCACCACTATCCTCGATTTTTTTTACTTTTATTTCTTTTACCACTATCCTCCCCAATGGTAGAGAGAGACAGTGCCCACACACACACACAGAGAGAGAGAGAGAGAGAGAGAGAGAGAGAGAGAGAGAGAGAGAGAGAGAGAGACCAGACTGAGTGTGTGAGAGAGAGAGACCAGACTGAGTGTGTGAGAGAGAGAGACCAGAGTGTGTGTGTGTGTGTGTGTGAGAGAGAGAGAGAGAGAGAGAGAGAGAGAGAGAGAGAGAGACCAGACAGAGAGAGAGAGAGAGGGAGTGCCCAAACTGTAGCTCATAAAGATGGGAGGGGTTGTGGGTGCGGATAGTGCCATGACACCTCCGGGCATACACTCGCCAGGATTTTCTCAACTGCGTCGAATCAGACCATATCCAAGGTTAGGTACATCCAGACAAGAACTGAATGTAACTAAGGTCAGGGAGACCCAGGAAAGGGCCCATATTAGTAGGCAGTTTGCCCCTTTTCCTTTGAGACGCTGTGCTTTCCCTTATGTGGCTACTTCACCACAATATGTTTTTTCGCCACGACAGGGGGCCTTAGCGTGGCCATCTGTTGCCCCCTCCGTTTTTCCAACTTTTTCGTGATTTTTGGCCCTCGTGCCTCTTATGGCTCACCTGTAAGCATATAATGTTTACTCATATGATGGCCACCTTCATCCCGCTTCAAAACATTTAACCCTCTATAGGACATTGCACTGTACTCATAGGCATACACTTTACCTTATGAACTGATACTCGGT
>BFEA01000662.1:600906-616840 GCA_003427395.1 Chara braunii
CCCTACCGCTTCCTCTAGCCAGCTCAGCTATGCAACTCAGCCGGTGCTTCTGTATCGTTTGCGACGCCGTGAGCGCCCAAGCCGAGCGCACCTTCTCCAGCCCCGCCAACACCTGAATCACGTCGACCAGGAGGAAACAGGCCAGCACTACAACCACCTCCCTCTCACTATCGACGCTGGTTCTCGCGGTCCGCGCTCCGCGCGACTCTCCATTCCTCGAGCTTCCTCCTCCTCCTCCTCCCCCTCCCCTTGTCCGGTCCACCCCGGCCTTCTTGCTCACGCCGCTCTTGCCGATATCGTTCCAACGCTGCAGAAGTCCAAACAGCGACGAAACCACGGTCCCATCCTCGCCGCCCCCCAGAATCCCCGCCCCGTTGCGACTTCCACCACCGCCTGCTCCTCCTACTCCCCCCGCCCCTCCTCCTACTCTCCCTTCGGCAGATGAGTCGTCCTTTCTCGTGATGGTGAAAGAATGCGTCGTTAACGAGAAGTCCACTGTCGCCGACGCCCCTGCCAGCGCCGCACACAATGCCGGCATGCTGAAGACGCAACGCAGCAGCAACTGCAACGCGTGCTGCTGTGCGACCACGTAGCTGCAGCCTCGAGAGCGTCGGAGCGCGGCGGACGGTTCGCTTCCACCCTCTTCGTCTTCCATGCCCTTCAAAACCATGTGTATTGCCGACACAGCGTCCCGACTCTTTATTAACCCCTCGCTGATGGCCCTCACCACGGCGGATGTGACCACCTCCATCTCCCTCTTCCTCTTCTCTTCGTCCATTCTCTCTGACATCCAAGGCCTGACGAACCCTCTTGCGACAGCGAGAGGAAAACCCCTCCCTTTCCAAGAACTCCCCATACACCTACTGCTGTTAGTGGTGCTATTCCCATGCCCGGTGCCACCGCCTCCACTCGACCGTACGCCACCCCCTTTAGTACCCCCCCCCCCTCCTCCCCCGTCCTCACCGCTGCCGCTCCCTTGACGACCCTTCCCCAACCTGATCGCCTCCAGAAGATCCAAACCCTCGACGAACTTCCATAACCCTTCCACCGCCCGCATTCCGCCCATACGCCACTCGTTCCTCTCTTCTGCCGCTTCTCTCCCCCCTACTGACGCCGCACAGCCGTCCTTGCCCATCCCCCTGCTCCCCCCTTGACTCGAGGTCGCAATCGAACCCGTCGTCGCACACCTACGGCCTACGATCTCGAGACAGGTGCATAGCTGAGACGCGATTCCCATCACGCGTGCTTGTGCCAGCACCTGATTGGCGACGACCGGTCGAGATCCGACGCCGACGGGAACGTCGGCGCACGCCCCGGCGCCCCCGGCCCCGCTTCGCGATCCCGACATACTGCATCCTCCTGACGACGCTGCCAGCAGTCCTGACGTCAGGTCGCAGAACAGCTCCGCGACGCATGCCGTGGCCTCGTGCAAAAGCTGTCCCGACGACTGCGCCGATGCATGGGCGATCAAAGTGGAGTACAGACGGAGGAAAGACACCGCATTCTGTACGAACAACGTTTCCAACTCGCCACGTGTCATCACGAGCAACGCCTTGCGCGTCACTTCCACGGCACTCACGAGAAGCCGCGTGATCTGCGAGGAATTGCCGAGCAAGCAAGTCTGAATCAACATCAGCAACGCCCCGGTCACTTCTTCCCCAGAGCATGCCGCCTGCCCCCCTCCTCTCATCAACATGATGCCAGCGGCACCATCGCCGCCGCTAACGACGTCTCCCTCCGATGAACACAAGCCAAATACGTTGTCGAGTACCCTAAGCGCTTGCGACGCGACCATCACCGACTGCTCTCCCATGATCTCTCCTCCCATCAATTGCAAACCCCTCATTACACTACACACCTGGCTCATCACCGCACGATTGGCGACGACCAGAAGCGCACCCTCAACCCCCCCATCTCTCGACACCTCTTCCGCTTTAGATAAGCTCATAGGCTCTTCCGCAGCGACGGCCGGGGAGGGGCCCTGTCTTAAGACTAAGCCCGCTCCCCCGCCTGAGTGGCGGCCGGCCTCTCCGTCACCACCCGCCACGGCAGACGCGGCTCCGCCGCCACCTACCCCGCCTCCTCCTCCACTCCTACGGCCCGCCGCTCCATGCGCACCCAACCTCGCGCCCAGCGGCGCCTCCGCGCCTCCCGATTCGTGCCCGTAGGAAGGCGCCGTCGGGCCTGCTGGCGGAAGCGGCGCGGCAATCCGCTCAGCAGCTATGGTCGTACGGTCTCTTCCCGGAGGCGGAGCCCTCTCTCTCTCCCTCTCCGCCAGTGGCAGCTCCTTCTCATTCCACAGGGAGATGTGCGCCTCCCCCCTCCAAGCCGCATCGCAGCCCCGCTCCAGCGCCGCCGCCGCCGCTGCCTCCCTCTCCGCCCTCTCCGCAGACGTCTCCCTCACAAAAGGATGATCTAATAACTGCGGCCAGGTCAGCCTCTGCGATGGCGTCTTGTTCAGCAACCCCTTCAGAAAGCTCTTGAAAGCCGGCGATATGTTGTCAGGGTAGTTCACCGGATCACGTACAATATGATGAATTAGAGAATAGATAGAATTGGTGTAAAAAGGCGGCTGTCCGACGAACAACTCGTACAGAATTACTCCCAAGGACCACAGGTCAGCGGTGTGGTTGTACGGCTGCTCTTGCACCAACTCCGGCGCCATGTACAGCGGAGTCCCTTTAATCGACGTAAGTACCATCGTATTGCAAGACATCGCTCTGGCGAAGCCGAAATCGCACAGCTTGACTCGTCCTCCCGCACCTATCAAAATGTTCTGTGGCTTCATATCTCTATGTATGATCCGATTAGAGTGTAAGTAGTGTAGAGCCCGCACCAGCTGCTTCGCGATAGCCTGAACTTGCCCCTCCGGCAGGCATTGATCATCCTCCAGGATCTCAAACAACTCGCCTTGAGCGAACTCCGTGACGACACAAAACTCGTGAGGAGTCTCAAAGGCGTCCAGCATTTGAATTATATTCTCGTGCTTCAATTGACGCAAGATCTCGATTTCCTGACGGAGATTCTTGATGTCACGCTCGCTCTTGCCATGCTTCAAAATGAACTTCATGGCCACAGTTTGACCGGTGTATTTCCTTCGGCCTTTATACACCTTGCCGAAAGAACCCTCCCCAACCAACTCGATGACGTGGTAATTCTCCATCTTCCCTCTCTCTCCCCCCCCTCAACAAGAAGACAAGATAGGATCGAATCGGATCGGATAGCCGATCAGATTCTCGAGTATAGGAATGGACCGAGCGGGATGATACGGGAGCAGTCGGCTCGCTCGCTCTTTCCCCTGCATTCCACGTGGCTCCACTGGACGAAAGGAAGAGAGACGATCCAGTCCCTAACGTAAACTAGATGGACTTGAGTTGGCTGAATAAAGGAGATCAGGTCAACCTAAATCAAGTCCACCCAATTCGCGTCCCACGAGGAGAAAAACAAAGAGGACAACTACCGAGGAGGAGGAGGAGGAGGATGAGATGGAACAAAGAGGACAAGGTCCACTCAATTCGCATCCCACGAGGGGAAAAACAAGGAGTACAACTACCGAGGAGGAGGAGGAGGAGGGTGAGGAGGAGGAGGAGGGTGAGGGTAAGGAGGAGGAGGAGGAGGAAGAAGATGAAATGGAACAAAGAGGACAAGAGTCGTGAGTCTGCTTTCAGACAATAGAAGGGAATCCCCGGCTTTCACAGGACACAAGAGGCAATTAACGCGATCCTTGTAGCAGCCGCAAGATAAATAATTGATCATTCGGCATTCGCCCTTCTCCGACGTTAGAATGGAACGTCAGACTACGCGGGAGGGAGATAAGTAGGGTCGTACGCACATCGAGATGCGTGATTTGGAAGACGCCCTTTATGCACGTGCCGATCCATGTGCTGACTCATCCAATCAGCCCACGAGGTAGTGCTCGCACACGGCTTCCCTCTTCCTAAGTCTCTCTAACATGTTGTATACGGTCGGGGGCATGATAAAGTTGCCGGACTCGGCGTCCATTGCGCGCCACCAACACCACCCACACCACCCACACCTCCAACGCCAATCCCTTCTCCGCCGCTCCTTTCACAATTCTCATTGCTCTGTCGGGAAGCTCTCACAACGCGCACTCCAACCCTCTCTCCTCCCTCGTGTTCGCCTGCCCGCTCCCCCCCAGGCCCGCCTACTCTTCCCTTCTTTGAAGACAATACAATAGCATGCGTTACCTCTGATCAACAGCAGCTGACGTGGCGTGTTGCCGCCGAACCGCCGTGCTACGTACCTGAGGAGTCGTCCTCCCGCACCGCTGACCGCGCCTCTGGCAATCAATCCGTTCGCGTACAATCAAGTGCTAACTCGCCGACCTCACTCACCGTTCCTCCACATGTCAATCAGTACAGTAAGTCAGTAAAATCAGGACAAGTGTATCCCATCTAACTTGAATTACTCCGACTGAGAGGAGCTGCGGTCGATAGATCCGAAGATCTGGTGCTGACAATGCACCCACCCTTGCAAGCGGGGTTTCCTACGCGCCAAAGCTTGCATTGTTGCCTTCCCTTGCCCCCTTTCCACTCCACTTAGCCTCCTCTGCCCCCTTCCACTCCTCTTCGCCTCCCCTTCCCCCCCTTCCACTCCTCATCGCCTCCCTCTCAGCTATCCTTTCATGCCCTCCTCTCTACTCTCCTTCCCCCCCCCCCGCCAACACCCTTCCCTCTCCTCTCCCTTCTCGCCTTCACGCGTGCCCTCTCGTCTGACGCGTGTAGCGTGCTGTGCTCGCCGTACGGTGGGTTTGCTTTCCTTGCACTCAGCGGCAGCGGCTACCCAGCCAGACCGAACACCCGCCGGAACCTACCATAGGCGGGCTTTGTTCCTCTTCCGTGGCCCAGGGGTCCGGCGGGTCATTTTCCCCCTCTTTTTGCCCATTTGTTTTTCGCTTTTCGATTTCTGTTGCAATACCAGGGGCGAGGTCCCACTAGCACAGAGGAATAGATCTAACGCCCGCATCTAGACTCGTTTGAGGACAGATACAGAAAACCGTGATTGATCAGCTTTTCTGCATCTCCGCCAAGAACCTATCCAGATTCAGGCTCCTCGTTCGATCCACGTTGCTGGTGGGACCCAGCCCCAGGTAACGCGTGGGCCCGCTGCCCCACCGAAGAATTCTACTGCACGCGATGCTTTCCGAGAACAGCGATCCGATGGCGGGCTGTAGTAGATTCATCGCCGCCGTCGGCTAGCTGGGATGCACGTCTCCCAACGGCTAGATGAGTCCCGCGCAATCCGCCCCCCAGTGCTACTATTTCCGGAAAGGACAACAGCGGGGACCACCACTCCGTAGCTGCTAAGCGTTGCTGACTGCCCACTTTGTCATATGCCTTCGTGGTGGGCTTCCTGCCCTTCTCTTTTTCCTCCTTTTTTTTTCCAAGAACGGCGACGGCCTTGAGACATCATCTGTCGAACTGACCGGGGGCCAAGTCCCACTACCGGTAGCAGCGTAAAGCTACCTCAACGCCTGAATGTGGACGCTTTTGCGGAGATGTGTGCAGAAATGGTGTTGAGTTTCCTGAAATGCACGTCTCCACAAACACGTCCAGATTCAGGTGTTGAGGTAGCTCAACGCTGCTGGTAGTGGGACTTGGCCCCGGCCCCAGGTAATTCACGACTTCGTGCACGGGTTTCGAACGCCGGTCCCTTTTTCAGCAGTCTTTTTTTTTTCTACCTTTGCCCGTCGGTTCTCTGTTCCTTTCCCTCTCTACCTTTCGTTCCGCTTGGCGGTTCTCCATTCGTTTTTTCAGTTTTGTTTTTTCGGTTTTTCTTTTTTTTCTCTCCTCTCAAATCTTTCATCATCTTTCAAATTCTTTCAATTCACCTTCGCTACCTACCTACCACCACCCCTAAGGCTTATACAGCGGACCCCTGACCGCCCTGTTTTTTGTCTTTTTGATTTTTCAATCCCCTGTTTATGTGGACCTTGTGGCTTTTGGCGGCAAACTGTCCGCTCCGATTTGTGTCCGCCCTACGGTAGGTTTGTTTCCAGTCCTCCGAACCCGTCCATTTCAGGACCAGGCGCAGCAACCCGCGGGGGAGCACGGACCAGTTCTCGACAGCCCCGGCTACGAAAGCCGGGTAGGCATTTTGAATTTAAAAAAAAAACAAAAAGAAAGCGGTGTAGGCATAGGATTTGGGCCACGTCGCGCCGGTGCTCTGTCCGTGCTCAGAAGGCAAGAATCTGATCGAGACTGGGGCAACCTCCATGCAGCAATGTCTGTCTGGATGTTGTGAAATCGGATGCCCGATATCAGGTGTATAGATTTTTCATCACCCTCGTCTGACCGTCGGATTTTCCTGCAAAGACCTACACATATAGCGGCGCCTGCCCCACATAGCTGAGGGCCCACTCGCGCTGCGGCCATTCTTCGAAAACATGAACGCCTTCGTAAAAATGGCTAGATTCTTCTTGAATTCTAGAGACAACATAGCATCTGTGGGGTCTATATTCCGGCTGACATAGCACAAACAAAGCACCAAAGCAGCCTGACCGTTAGGACCAGGGCCCACCGGCGGCATGTTCATGCTAGGAAGGTAAAGGTGCTGCTAGAGTGGACAGGCTTGTGGAAACAGAGCAAAAATACAGCAGCGGTGGGGCCTCGGACCAGGGCCCGAAGGCACGGTCTTTGCACTTTCTTAGGGTGCAGATACAGCAGCGCTGGGGCCTCGCACCAGGCCCAAAAGGCACTATGTTTGTTCTCTTACGGTGAGCATAGCACCAGTGAGTATGGCCTGACCCTGAGTGCATATACACTCCCTGCAGGTTCTTGCTCACATAGCATGCACATATCACAGCCACAGCCTACTTCGGGGCCCGTTAGACACTCCTCCGGCCGTCCTCTGGGCCCGAGGAGTTTTCCTTCAGGCCGTCTGAGAGATTTCCCGCCATCGTTCCACTTTTCCTTGGGAAGGCTTCCGAGGAGGATTCCTATGGAGGGCCCGCGGCCAGTCGCCCTCCACGTAATAGTATTATCGGCGACTGCGGGGTGGGGTGGGGTCGGTGGTCCATGCGCGGTTGTCCACTAGGACGGTCGTGGTCCAGCTTCAAGTGGCAGCAAATTTTGAATCTTCATGACGACCCAAAAAAAAAATTAGAAAAACGGCACGCCGTCCCTGTTCGAAGTTCAAAATTCGAATGACGTCGCTGGGGTGAGGGCGGGTCATCGTGTGGCTGCGGCAGCTGGTGGAGGATGTCGGAAACAAACCTCCTTCCACTGCGCGTCCGCAGGATCAGCATGAGTGTTGTGTGCGGCCAGGCAAGGAAGACGCCATCGCAGCAGAGCGACAACAGAGAAGACGCCATCGCAAGTTGTCGGGGGAGAAGACGCCATCGCAAGTCGTCGGGGGAGAAGACGCCATCGCAACAGTCCTCGGCGTGATCCTGCATGCGGCCAAGCAAGGAAGATGTCGGGGGAGAAGGCGCCATCACGGCTCGTTTGGGAGCGATGGATGGCAGTGACATTGACGTCGGTGGGAAGTTGTCGACGACGGAGAGGACGGTAGTGGCAGCAGTTGTTACTGCAGCCCTCTTTCATTGTCAGATGGAGAGGACGGAGGGGAGAATGAAAGCGCATATTTGCGTGACGAGAAGGAAGGTCACGCAATGCACAGCGGTGGAAGGGTTGGACACCGCCGCCATCCTCGATGTCATCGATCACATGTGTTGCGCTTTGGGTTGCGGAGCTCTTCCCAGAGCAACGCCGATATGGTGGATGAAAAAAAGAACCGGTGGGGCGTGGGAGGATCTGTCGCAATGCGACGACGCCACGGAGGACTACTTTCGGGACAAGCTGCGCATGTCGCCGCATGTTTTCCGGGAGATTGCGAAAGCTCTGTCGTCGTTCCTGTTACGACGTGTGACATTCTATAGGGAGTCGCTGCAACCTGATCAGATCGTCGCGTATACGTTATATCGGTAGTTGTTGGGGAAAACGTACAAGAGCAACACGTGTAACTTTGGCACCGGCAGAGCATCAGGTTTGGTGGCGGTGTGGGACGTTATTGCGGTGTGGCTGATGGTCAACCGTGACAAGATATCATGGTCGAAGGGGGTGCGCAAGTCGGTTGTCCTCCGTGCTTTCGCTGGCAAGGGGTTCCCCAGCTGGCATGGCTACATCGACTGCACACATCTCTACATCGACAAGCCGACAAACACCCTTGGTGAGGACTACTACAATCAGAAACGATGTTTCTCGATCATCTCGTAGGTTGTCGTCGATCTGAACTTGCGTGTGTTGGACGTCTTTATCGGCTATCCTGGAAGTTGCCACGACGCCAGGATCATCCACTTGTCGAGTTTATGGACGCGTGCAGAGGCTGGGGAACTTTTCACAGGCCCGCATGTGATGCTGTCATTCGGCGTACAAACGAATGGCTACCTCCTGGGCGACAATGGTTACCCACCATCTGAATGGATAGTTGTTCCTTATGGCTGCACTACTCGTCACCCGTCGGAGAGGTGGTTCGACAACAAGCAGAAGACCAGGAGGGAGGCAGTTGAGAGGGCTTTCGGCAGACTAAAGGGGATGTGGAGGTTGTTCTTGTGGTCACACAAGACGAACATGGAGACGTTGCCGCAACAGTTTGTGGTTGTGTGCATTCTCCACAACCTACTCATCGACGCTGACATCTCGTTTGATAACAATCTGTTGTGGGAGGTGAATCTGAACGGAGTGCGCCGTCGTGTAGATCTAGGAATCTAACGTCCCTTGTCGCCGGTGTGCATGGAGAGCTCGACGAGAGATGCGCTGATTCTAAGGGATGCACTGGCCAAGAGGATGGGTGGCCTCTGACAACGCTCGGCAGGGGAGGGAGAGAGAGAGAGAGAGAGAGAGAGAGAGAGAGAGAGAGAGAGAGAGAGAGAGAGAGAGAGAGAGAGAGAGATTCCTCATCACACGTCGTCGCCCGTGTCGTTTTTCGCATCAGTGTGTGGGTAGTGCTGTCTCTTATACACATCTAGATGTGTTCTCTCTCTCTCTCTCTCTCTCTCTCTCTCTCTCTCTTCCTCCTCCTCTATCCTCCCCCCCCCTCTTTCCTAATCCTCCACTCCTTCCCATCTTGCCTCTATTTGCCGGTCTGCATGTCGCCTCCCAGATGCCACAAGTGCATTCCAACTAGTTGGAATGCAGACACCACGCTACTTCATGCTTCATCGCCCATCCATCCTCTCCTGACAGAGCAGCCAAGGTGCAGGGATCAGCTCCGAAACCTGTGGAACAACAATAGCCACAACCGACCGCACTTCAGCATCATGGGATTTTTTGACATAACCACCCAGAACACAGCCAATGTGCTGCTGCTGCAACAAATCTTCGTTCGAAATCTAGTCTCCAACGCGCTGAACCAACCACAAAACAAGTTCCCACTTGGTACAGATAAACTGGGGCAAGACCAACGACTGGAACAGGTACCCAAAAGAGAAGAGGCAAGGGGCAGGATGAGCTTCTCTGAGCGAAAATTTGAAGGCAAACAGCAGACCCAAACGGAAAAAAAAAAAGAGACACAGATGTTGCGAGAGCTATGAAATAACTCGAACGGAGAGCTTCTCTAAGTGAAGACAAAAGCAAACAGCAGACCCCACACTCTCGATCTTCCGAGAACTATGGCAGTTTGTATTTTCTTTTTCCCTCCAAGCCTCCAAGATCCATTAAAGCGAGAACTATACCATAATTCAAGCCAAACCACGAGTACAGATGTGTGCCAAGCTGAAATACCCGACAGGATGGACCCTCCTCGTCAATCAACAAACCTTCTCAGCCCAAGGTTCAACAGCACGGTCAAAACCTGGAACAGGCAGATACACTTCCAAGGTACCCTCCGCATTATTATACCCCACCCCCCTCCATAGATGGACCCTGGCTGGCGCAGATCAGTTAATCATGCCGCCACCAAACCTCAAAGTTCAAGAGGGGTGTCTTAAAAGGGCAGACTTTGAGAAAACCTCTGGAAACCACCCAAACAATGCCATCGAAGATAGAAACAAATCTCCTTTGGAGAACTATAGCATAATTCGAGCCGAACTACAAGTAAGGATGTGTGCCAAAGTGAAACACCCGACAGGGTGGACGCTCCTCAATCAAGCACAGCCCCAGGTTCAGCACCGCGGAACACATGACGGTCAAGACCTGGAACAGCCAGATACATTTCAGGGTAACCTTCGCAATATAGACCAACCCCCTACCTCCATAGATGGACCCCCAGCTGGCACAGAGCACTTAATCGTGCTGCCAAACCTCGAAGTTCAAGAAGGCCGTGTCTTAAAGCCCAGACAGGAGGTAGAGACTTTGTGAAAACCTCTGGAAACCACCCAAACAACGCCATCGAAGATGGAAACGGCCAAATAATGAGACCAAAGCACTGCGGTGTTCGAAAATTGAAACAGCACCACCAAGTCATTGGGTGCCAGCCCTCCTTTTCCTCATCAAGCCTCTTTAACAGGGGGAGGATTTCACAACAAGGTTGAAAAATTCAGTTCCCAGTACAGTAATTACGCTCAGACATAGCTACAAAAGGCGTCCAACGCTGGCCATATCGGTCACTACCCCTGCGGCGACACTCCTGAAGAACGTGGCAAAGAAAGCAGATCTTTTTCATATCGGATGTCTCAGAATAGCTTGCAGTACAGTAGTAATGCAAATGCGGTGTCAATTACAAAGACAAAGCAATTAAAAAAAAGGAGGAAAAGCACGACTGGAATCGCAAACTGGGTGCCATTCTATCATGTTCGTGAGGACCATGGTGTCGTGGTCCAAGCCAATGCAGGGGGAACTCTTACGACTGTTTCTCTTAAACCACCAGTACTTGGCCCAGCTATCGGCCGCGGAAAAAAAAAAGAGTAGAAACGTTTCTAGTCGGATGAATTTCGGCACTCCTGTAGTAGCCCGTACGTTTTCCACAATCGTGGCGCGTTAACGGGCACAACTCTAGGAAGCACTGCAGCGGTTTAATACCAGTACCCTATGCCGTGACCGAACTTACCACATGACGACCTTGCTCTAGCTACTTCGACGACTCCCACCGTGAAACCGTCTCCTCTTCTGTGTCCTATTCTACCATTCTCCAACTGTGTTAGCTCTTATGGCTTCTGTTCAGCAGACTTGTAGTTCACTTTCTGAAAGGCTTTTCACTTTTACTTAATAATAAAATAATCAGACGACCTAATCAGTGTTGACATCCTGGTACTCCCTCGTTCCAGAACCTGAGGACCTCCAAAAGATGGTGCCACATTGAAACCCAATCACAACAACATAGACGGCTGCGATCACACGCATCGTCCAACCACACTGGATATTGCTGCAGTAGTTGCATAACAAACTTCCTTCGGGAAGATGTAATGACGAAGTTTTAACGAGCTGATGTTTGTGGCAACGCATACGCCTACATACGGATAACGGTGCCCCTTGGCTGACCACTTCAAACCACAGGGCTAAGGCATGATGTAGTCCCCCTTCAGGACATCACCTACTCTCTCCACGTATGCACCCTGCCACTACCATACAACCGGTGTAGAAAATCCACAGTCATTACAGTTCCCAGTACCCGGGACTGGCACAGCTACTCCGCCAGCGGACACAGAGCTCTCTTACGGTCCTGCAATGCGAGTGCGAGCTGCCAGACAACGCGGCAAAGGAAAGAGTTCTGCCGTACGGCCAGCTGAAAAGGGGAGGGAAACTCCCCGATGACAGAAACATGCTTGCAGCTGAGCTGATAGATTGCTTCAATCAGCCATGTACGCAGATGCAAGGTGCACGCTCTCACACTTCTCCCTTTTATCCCTCTCCCTACGATCGAATGACCCACAACACAAAATTTATCTGATACCAATGGAGAAAGACTTTCCATCCACCCATCCATCTACTGCACTGATCATCGTGTTGATCCATCCATCTACCATCTACTGCACTAATCATCGTGTTTGACTTGTTGAGATCCCTAGGCTTCAGAAAAGGGACTCCATTTTCTTGATCTTGGCTCATCACCACCTCTCTCTCTCTCTCTCCCTGAGGCCAGTGCTCATCCCGGGCCCTCACTCCGGTTCAAATTCTGCAAATTTCCCAATTCCAGAATCAGAAAGTTCGACAATTATCGACCTCCAAAATGAAAAACTTTTGAATTTATGATGCTATGTCTTGTGATTCTTTAATTCTCAAAATCGTATGCACATGTGCACCGGTCACTGTATACTGGCCAGTCATGAATTCAGACAAAGCAGAGTTTTTGGATACGTGCAACGAGGACAATGCTTGTGGATGTTTGTGGATGTTTAAATAAAAGAATAAAGAAAAGAAGAGAGAATTGTGAGGTCCCCGGCCTCGGACTCTTCATTTCGAAATATAATTCAGCGTGKTTAAAAAAAAAAAAAAAAAAAAAAAAAAAAMAAGGCATGCATTGAACAACGTGTGCGAAGGAGCAACAGTACAAACCTGTCACCTCTCTCTCACAATTCCACTGTTTTAAACACACTCAAACCTGTCACCTCTCTCTCACAATTCCACTGTTTTAAACACACTCAAGCACCTTCAACCCTGAACCTGCTCACATTAACAAACCCAATTATTTTCCTAGGGACACCACACCTCCAAATCAACCCTAATCTAGGGTCAGACAACCTGCTCATGGTATGTGGCTGAGGGTCTTTAAGGTTAAGGTCGCTGAACTTGTGAGCGCTTCAAGGAGTCAGCAAGGAACCGCAATGGGAGCTGGCCTAACTAACCCAACCTCGTCCTATGTACGCAGGACAGGATAGCTGTCATCCACCTTTTAAAGCAATTTTTTTCTTGTTTTTGAAGAGTTTTTCCTTAGCAGAAATGCTGGGAAAGCAGGCAAACGGGAGGAGCGAGGAGAAGGACAAAACGAGAGACGCATTCACAAGAAGAGGAGCGGAGGAGCAGATCTGAGGGCAAGCAGCAGAAACGAGGAACGCTAGAGACGAAGGGGATGGAATGACGAGAAAAGAGAACGGAGATAGAAAGAAGCACATAAAAAAGACTGAAGAGTGGACGCAGCATAGGGAGCCTCTTTCCACTACACAACAATCCACATGCATTTGGACGCCTTCTAGACCCGATGCATTCGAAGTGTTTGACTCATCCCGATGAAACTGGTCGAGAAAGCGTCCAGATGCATGTGGAGTGTCGTGTAGTGGAGCGAGGCCCATAGCGAGACGGGGCAGAGGACGGGGCGCACTTAAGAGTAGGGAGGGAATAGAAGAAGGCCAGGAGAGAGGGAAATCTTGAAGGAGAAAAGGGGGAGCAAGAGGAAGCGAGACGGCGGAGGAGGAAGGTCAGGAACCGGCATGGCATGAAGAAATGAGGCCACCTTATGAAAGGATGAAGGGGGAGGGTCGTAAGAGCGGCCAAACGCAAAACAGCAAGCAGCATACACGAAAGAAAGCGGCAAGGTGATATGTACGGAGAGAATGACGAAGGAGAAAGGCGAAGAAGGATGAGGGTAAAGAGAAGGCTCGTGAGGGTGGAAAGAATGAAAGAAAGGAAAAAGGAACAGTTACAAAACAGCAAGCAATCAGCGAATCTGAAAGAAAACGATGAGGGGTATATATAAAAAGAGAATGTCGGAGGAGGGTGGTAAGAAAACTTGCCAGGGGAGAAGAAACCGCCTATGGATTGTCGACCAAGTACGCGGACAGTAGCGGCGGCCGGCTTCTTGTCCATCAACTCGTTCCCGCATATCTGCTGCTGCTTATCTCCATCCCCACCCAACCGTCCCTGGCGCTCCACTTGTCGACCGATTCCACCACACCGAATGTCTTCTCGTCACTCCGTTTTTGCTCCTCCTCCTCCTCCTCCTCCTCCTCCTCCTCCTCCTCCTCCTCCTGCTGCTGCTGCTCCACCTCCTCTTCTCAGGACCAACACATTCTCTGATATCAAATCGACAACTCCCCTCAACTGGAAGCTCTGTCCTGCAACTTCGACACGATCCTCGTTACGTACTTCACGATCGTCGGATCGCCCGTTTTCTGTAGTCTGGTCAACACCTTGATGATTTCCATCGACCGCAGCACGTCTCTGCACACACCATGAGCACACAAATTGCCAATCGAAAACAAAGCAATCTTGAGCGGCGACTGCCCATCAGAAGCCCCTCCACCACCCGCTGCTCTTCCCCCCCCCCCTGCTCCGCCCCCGCCCCCGCCGCCCATCAATCCCGCCCCCATCGCAACCGTTTCAAAGAGCTTTCTTACGGCTCCGTGGTCAACCAGATCTTGGCAAAGCGCGCCAGAATTCCTTACCAAGTTCCCCAACGCTCCTGCCGCGTTGGCCCTCGTCTTCTCTTCTGGGTCCGTCAGAAGATCCGACAGGTGCGGCACAGCCCCTTTCAGGTGCGAGTACAGCGTGTCGCTGTGAAAACCCGCATTCCCCACAGCGAAGCAGGCGAATTTCCTCGTCCCTTTGTCGGGATCCCGACATCGGTCGATTAGGTGGGGCAAGATGCCATGGCGGATGAAGGGCTCGTAGAAGTAGGCTGAGTGCCGACACATATTCCCGACCAGGTTGCACGCCCGTGATCGGACGCCGGGATCCGAATGGACCAGGTACCGTTTCAGAGGCGCGTAGATTTCCGACGCCCCGATCGGATCGTAGAATTCCTTCGATATACGCGCCAGCTGGGAGATGGTGACCAGCAGGTCCACAGCAACTTGGCTGGGATTGATCGGGTTCGCGAGACGGGCAATCAACGCGGGATCGAGTCCGCCTGACTCGACGAATTGCCTCGCCACGTATTGCCTGGACTGGCCCGCTTGGGCGAGAACCAAGCGAGAGATCAGGCTCATGGGCATGACAAGATCATTACCATTGACAAACCGCAGCGCGCCGACCAGGTATCCCATCACGTGAGCTTCGCCCAACAGATGCACGTAATCATGGACAGTGAGAGTGCACTGCCCTCCAAGGCCTCCGCCCATGCCCGAGACTCCATTCGCCGCGATGCCGGCGGCCTTGCCCCCTCTCTGTGCAGACGAGGGCGCCACGGTCCCCATCGCATTCACGAAGTCGTTTCCACTCCCGGCCGAGCATTCCCGCCTGTGCTGCCCTCCTCCTCCGCCGCCTGCATGCGCCGCCGACGTCATGGGGAGAACGCCAGCAACGAGCGGATACAAGAACATCCTGGTGACCTCCAGGACAACTCCGCGCGCTCCAGGCTGCGCGCCGCTCCTCTTCGCGCCGCCCACAGGGTCTCCGCTGCTGTCGCTGGCCCTAGCCACTTCCACACCTCGATCACTTGCGCACCCGTCCACTCCCTCCCCTTCAACCTCCCTCCACCACGCGTTTACATGCATCAAGTGGGTCGCGTCGAGCAGCTCCGCCATCGCCTTCAACACGTCTCGGCGGGCATGCAACATCGAGAGCCCTCCGTAAGGCAGCATCTCGTGAAGCGCTCCCAGAAGCCAGAGCACGCCATTGGGCGAGAGCTCCAGTACGTCCAATTCCATCCCCATCATCATAGACGCACTGGCACTCGAACCTCCTCCATTGCCCGCGGCCGCTCCTCCTCCTTCCCCTCCGTCGGCAATTACCCTGCTGTTGACTATACCAGTCAAAGCGTTGCTCATGCCCACCGTCAGCATCTGCTCGGCCATGGCACAACCGCCGCACTTGAGCATAGCCCAGGCTACGCCTACGTAGCCATCTCGCATACCCCACTTCCACCCTTCCCTCAACCCCCCCCAACGTGACACTGAGCTCCAGCCCCCTCCTCCTCCACTTGTTCCTGGTCCAGCCTCCTCCCCTTCCGTGGGAGAACCGCCTCGCCACGACAGAGTAGGACTGTCCCCAACAGCAAGGCGATCCCTCATGTCACTGAGCGTCGGCAGGAGTGTCAACAGGTAATTAACCACCCAGGAAGTGCAACCTTTGGACAGACTGGCATCAACTCCCCCCCCCCC
>BFEA01000662.1:620164-645410 GCA_003427395.1 Chara braunii
AGGGGAGGGAGAGAGAGAGAGAGAGAGAGAGAGAGAGAGAGAGAGAGAGAGAGAGAGAGAGAGAGAGAGAAAGAGAGAGATTCCTCATCACACGTCGTCGCCCGTGTCGTTTTTCGCATCAGTGTGTGGGTAGTGTGTTGTCTTTTCGTAGCGGACATGGAGTCTTGTGTGGGCGTCGTGGGATGCCAGGACCCACACGTGTGTTACGGGCTATCGTTTTTTGGTAGATGGTCGCCGCAACCATGTGTCGTATGTTGGTTACTTTTTTTTGTTGCATTTCGAGATTTCTTCGTTTTGAATTCCACATATGGCATCTGACCCTTTTGTGCGCAATTGTGTTATTTTAAGACATCCGATTAATGTACTTGTCTTACACAGGATACTAGTCCGTTCGTTGTTTAGATGCCCTTTCATGTTGTGTTTTGTTCTTTCGAAACTTGTGCGTATGGATGGTGTGTGATGTTGTTGAATGTCGAAAATTTTGTTTATTTTTCGGTTGTATGGTAGAACACATGGTAACATTGTGTCGGGGGGTCACTGTGCTTCCCAAGCATGCACGTGCGCCTTCTTGTTTGCGTTCATGTGTGTCTTTGTCGAAAATTTTTCCATGTGATTTAACACTGCGACCGCCTGTGATTTGAGGTCTGTTGTGGCGTGCGTATGGATGGTGTGATGGTCATTTGCCGTATGACAAGCATTTGATGCACAATGCATGTGACGTCTATGTTGTCGACCTGGGACGTGACATTCAAATATAGCTCATCCATCTGACCAGGGAGGATATTCTTTGTGTTGGACAACTTGTGTAACATGGCCTTCATACTTAAAGCTTTGAAAAACATTTTGATTCATAATCCAATGCTCAAAACCAATCATCTTCCCTTGCCTTTTGTCCTAACCCCTTACACCAGCCACGTAGGTGTAGGTGCAGTTCACACAAACAACACCAGATACCCACACAATCACATGCACAACAAACACCGACATAAAGCACACATTACTAAGGTGGTATTACGTGCATCACGATCGCAGAAAGCCCGTGCGAGTGCACGTTGACACATCCCCCCACCTCCACATGGGACGTCGTCCCCCCCCCGCCGTGTGCCACGAGCCGCACAAGCACTGGGCCGGCAACCTACCGATGCCCATCAACTGTTGACTGCGTCCTTCAACATTGCAAGGGTCCCCGACATACCCGATGATGCGACGTTACCCATCCTGTCCACGACGCCGACTGTGCTTCTCAACCCCGCCCCATCCTTGTTCTCGTCGGTTGTTTTGTCGTCATCGTCCTATGGCGGGCCAGTGCCCAACCATTCCAGTCTTTTCACTGCCATCGACGATAGAATAGTGGCGTCATGGTCGAAAGTGATCCCGCAGTTAGCCCAGTCCAGGATGTACAGAGGCGGTGTCGAGCACATCGGTCCGGCACTGCACAAGGCAGCGTGGGACCCTCCCGGCCACGTCATGCAGGAGTTGGCCTGTTCCTAGTCGCGAATACATAATGAAGCTTCCACAAGCCGCTCCGGCCGAGTGCGTCAGCCATACCTCTCGCGAGCCCCTACGACAGGATAGGACCTACGCGAGGCACGACTTACCTCCACCTTACGGGGAGTTGTCACCTCCCTTCGGTGGGTGTATCCCCGCCGAGCTATCAGTTCACAATACGAAAGTTAATAAACTGCAATCGCAGAGGTGGATCAGCCGAGGGCGTTTCTGGTTCGATGTAGCATAGGGGGTACACGCGGTATTACGCCTCTATCGAACCAGCACGCGAACCGATATCATGGGGGGCTGAGGTCCCAAGCGCGACTCGTCGCCGGTCGACTAGGACGCATCCCATACGCCACACGCACACCACTATAAAGAACATAAAATTAAAAGCACACCTACACACGCACGTACATATACAGAACGATACGGAATAAACAACGCGACAACATTCCTAGTCCCTTAGTAGTCATCCAATAACTCTCCGATGCCGAAATCGAATGAGCATCCCATATGGGACTTAGTATAAAACTGCGCGAGCGCAAGGTCTTCCCATGTCGACTAGCAATGCATGAATACGCAAGCAGTCGCGATGATGGCGTACTATGTAGTGCCCATAATCAAGCGGTCCCTCGTGGATCCGAGTACCGCTTAGGACACTCAAGTGTCAGACTCAAAGTATCGTGAAGGTTTGCCTCTTCACGATATTGCACGGCTGCTGAGTGTCTCGGCGTGCAGGGCAAATAGGCTCTGCGCGGGGGGAGATCCCTTCCCAGTAGAGTCCAGGACCTGGGATGTCCTAGACAAGGACCTCGAATCTAGGCCCAGGACCAACGTCCGACTAAGAAATCTTTAAGAAGCATTCAACAATAAAGCGGGGGTTCTTTTCTCTTCTCAATCTCAACCCCTATTTAACCTTTGAGCGTGGGCCCTCTTAGGCCACGCGAACATCCAACATAGGTACATACGTATATATATATATGTAAAGGAGAATACGTATGTGACGATCACTTCTCATAATCACAGTGAGACTCCTCACAGCCATATATATATATGTGATCGCAGATAGTCAAATAAAAAAATTCGAATCACAGAACATACCTGCAATCACATCAAAGAGTCAACCAAAAGTCAACGCACTATACGGTGTTACTTTCAGCCAACCTCTATACTCATACCCCTCGCTTTAGCAATGCAAGCCCCAACCCTTGTCCAACTAACCATAATTAAATACTCAGTACCTTTGTTAAATGGTCATTCAATAAAAGTCCCGGTGAAAACCTGAATAAAACAATAAAAATCACTAGGGTTAAAGTCTTTTAGGTTGAGTATTGAGGATGAGTTGGAGTTAAGTCGTAGATCGACGAATCGACAATCAACCTGTTATCAGTGATAAGTGAAGGTGATCCTTGTAGGATCAAGCTGAATCTAGTCCTGATTTCGAATCAAACGTTCAAAAGGACCTGTGACACAAGACAAACCAACCCCTAGCTAGATCTATGAGTCCAAATCGAGAGTAACTTTTATATCACGATTTCACCGGGGATCATTCTATTTGACTGGTCTTGAGTCTACCCCTAAGTCAATGCTTAACTGAAATGGTAGACCTTTGGCCGAATCTCCTCCATACATAATATAACTTCTCTAAACTAAGAAAATTTCGGTAGCGCTTCTCGTAGAGAAAGTGTCTTCTCATAATTTTTAATAACTCAAATATGCAAAGCAAAAACAATCTCTAACTCTGGAAAGTCAAAATTTGTCTAACTTCCTAAATTAGTAAAACTTTGGGCAGCACTTCCTTTAAAAAAGTAGACTCCCCATATTTATACTAAGTCAGCTATGAACTCAATCATAAGACATGAGTTCAATTATGACAAAATTTAACCAACTTCTTAGTTTTGTAGAAATTTCGGCAGCGCTTCCCGTAGAGTAAGTGCTACTCCAAGATTTATACAAAGCTAAGTTCAGAATAAGAACATGATTTTAACTTCTCAAAGTCCAATTTTTGTCTAACTCCCTGAATTAACAAAAAATTGGGGCGCACTCCCTTTAGAAAAGGAAATGTTCCAGATTTTTACTAAGTCCGAAAGTCAGAAAAGTTGGACTCTGAAAAAGACAAAAATCTGACTTGAGACAAAATTTAACCAACTTCTTAGTTTTGTAGAAATTTCGGCAGCGCTTCCCGTAGAGTAAGTGCTACTCCAAAATTTATACAAAGTTAAGTTCAGAATAAGAACATGATTTTGACTTCTCAAAGTTCAATTTTTGTCTAACTCCCTGAATTAACAAAAAATTGGGCAGCACTCCCTTTAGAAAATGAGGTGTTCCAGATTTTTACTAAGTCAGAAAGTCAGAAAAATTGAACTATGAAAAAGACAAAAATCTGACTAACTCCTTGGTTTTGTAGAAATTTTGGCAGCGCTTCCCGTAGAGAAAGTGGCTTACCAAGATTTATACAAACCCAAGTATAATAACAGATCCCAGAAAATACAGAAATTGATCTAAGTAAAAAAACTTAGCTAAGAAAAAGCAGGAATTTAAAACTAACTTCTATGGCTCTAGCACGTGGCGAGCAACTAAAGCAACTACCTATCAACTGACTTTCAGACTAAGTAGTAGTCGCACTTAGTCTCATGCAGGTCAAACCACATAAGTAAGCATTCTCACCACCCCAAAGTCAACCTATCAAACAATAGTTCATGGTTTCTTAATGATTTATCCCTTTATACCCAGCTTACATAAGGCCTAAAGCCAGACCACCCAATCTTATCAGAACCTATCTAGCTCAGCCATAGAGTATACACAAACACATGGCACTACAACTTTTCTCTTCTTTGGGCATGTGACTAGGCCATCCTAGTCGCCTGAGTCATTTAAGTATCCAAGTTATATGTAATTGTTTGCACTTTGTCTTTTAAGGCAACATATGACTGAACGGATCTTAGATAAATATTCAGCTTGTCCCTTCTTACCACAATTTTATTCTTAATTCATACTCTCTTCAGTTGGTGATAAACTATAGTCAGACCATCCAATCTTATGAAAAAATGTCTGACTAACCTGTTCATAAATAGTAATATAAGATATAAACAAGTTTACCCTTTGTGTTTCAGCATGTGCGTGGCTCCAGACCAGACCACCCAATCTTATAGGAACCTCTCCAGTCCTTTGCCTGAATTCCCTCCTTCAAAAATAAAGCAAGAGAGAGCCAAGACCATCCAATCTTATGAAACTTGTCCAACCCTCTTTCAGAAACCAACAAAATATAGAAAACCCAAGGAAACAAGGCAACCAAGCCATCCAATCTTATGGAAAAATGCTTGGTCCTTGAAAGTCAAACACATACAGCCCTCACAAGTCAAAGCAACCAGACCACCCAATCTTATGGGAACCTGTTTGGTCCTTCAGGCAATCAAAAGTAAACATAGCACTGGACACTTCAATCTTATAGAGACTCTCCCAACCTTTGGTTGACCCAGTCAAACATGCAATACTGCGTTCCTCCTACCTTTCCCCCAGATGCAATCCCACAATCTGCTTTCAGTCAAACAATAAAACTGAAACCGACATAGTACATATATTCCTTTATTTAGTCTGGTTTGTGTCTTGAAAGTCAAACATAAAGTCAAAGTAAAGGGGCATGAAGTATATTAAGTCAAAGTATAACAAGGAATACAGATAATGGTTATAACTGGATTTATAGAGGGAGAGTAATGGTTACCTTTCAGTTCCCTGCTTCCAAAACTCCTCCTGAGTTCCGGCCGAGCTCCCGCAATCAGTGGGCTGACTCCCTACAAAGTCTTGCTGCGGTCCTACGGGTTGCAATCCCGCTTGCTGCCTTCCTCTCGTAATAGGACTAGACATAGATTAAGAAGGATAGAAAGAGGAAGTTTAAGTCTCTCAGATCCAAGGAGAGTGCGCTCAGACTCGCGTGAGAGGCCTTGTTATCTTCAAGCGCCTGAGGGCCCCGCAATGATGGCCAAAAAAATTGCAACCACCAGTCAAACTGAAGTCAAACCGATGAAACAACCTCTTCTGGCGATTCCCCATACCGTAGTAGTGAACTCAGCGATCACGATGCATACCGCAAAACACAGCGCTAACGCCTGCAGACTAACTATACAGAATCAGCCGAAAACATAGCGACTGCGGGTGGTAAACACGTTCGTAGCAGCAACGCACAATGATCGCTGCAATCCTTCTTGCCAACAATACCAATCATACCAGTCGCAACACCCGCCACATAGGCCAAAATGACAGGCTCGCGGACTGAAGGAGCAACAACCTACCCAGTTGCAGCCTCCCCTGCACTAACCACAACGTGATTGATCTCACCACCAACATACGCTCCAAAAACTCTTCCTCCCGCTCGGCTCTTGGTGCTCAGATTACCACTATACAGCCTGTAGCAGTCTGTATGCACGCAATACACCCTATTGACATTTATAGCAACCACCGTGGTGCCTGAAGATGTCGACTTCGTGGATTACCGCAGGACCAGGTACGCACTCTTTTCTCCTTTTTGTGGCATCTTGCAGAGCTGAAATGGTACAGGTATCAGACTATCGTTTTCAGTGAGACTGACATACGCAGTCTTCAGCGGTTGGCGGACGTGGTTCAGTCGACAAGCCCCTCACCCTGTGCTCTGGCTTCATGCTCCCTCCCCTCTTTCTCTTGCCACTATAAACTAACTACTCGTTTTAACTAGCCCTGCAGTGGGGAGTGTGCAAGCAAATATAGCTTGTGTAGTCCCTACAAGCAATCGATGAGCATTTTACCCACGGATGGGATCACAGCATCACGCTGCTCTAGGTGATGAGATAAGCTTCTCATCGACCAATCAGCTGAACTCCCGTTTTCAGTTGTCTACCCCCACTCCTTCCATCATTGAGGTGCCAGTTCACAGGCCGAGAGGTAGACCTCCACCCTTGCGCTCGAGCATACGCGACTTTCTTCAATAAAAAAATGGACGAAACTAGCATGTAACTACCGGCCTATATAAGAACTACACGACTACTGGCGCTGCCTGGTGCTGCTTGCTGTTGCATTTTACCGGTCGCGGGCATGATCCAACCAGGTAAGTATCACTTCCCACCTTTACTCCCTCTTCTCCCTATGCATGCACTTGCCCATACAACGGGGCATGTACAATCGTATATTAGTATCCAACTTCACAGCTGGTCCGCTCGCAGCCTCGCTCCGATAAAATGACTATTGCTCTGTTCAGCAGGTAAGTCACTTCCTCACTCGCGAAAGGACCCACGCTACTCCTGTCACCAGGATGAGCAAGGTTGAATGAATCTCCCTCTAGAACATGGTTCAATACAGGCCGATTCCTCCTTGCTTATTCGCGCAGCTCCTGTGCTTCGTCCAACTTTCTCCACTACTCCATCTTTAAATCCGCTCTTACCAACACACTCGCTCTACCCCAAAACCTTCGCCTAAGTTTTTGTCTCACTTGATTCTTTCATGAATCGAATGGTATCTTGCACGTTTACTCTTACCATCTTTCCCTTCCCAACATCATCACTCTCGTTGTTTCCTTGTGCCATCCTTCCTTCGCAACCCTAACCTCGGATCTAAACTAACCATCGAACTCGGCCTACTAAGTAACCTCTACCTCGTCCCTTTCCTCGCTCGAACCCGTTGAATAACTCATCTCCTCTTTCCTTCTTCCTTGCTCCGCTACATCCCACGCAATGACTATTTGTGCTAGCTCTCCACCCACTAACCCTTCTCCAAAACCGTGGTCATCATTAGCTTCACCTGGGGCAAAAACCTCAGGTTTGCCCCTTCCTTCACCCAAATCGACTCACAAACGGACGAGCGCTGCACTTTTCCACTAAGCGCATCTCGTCGTCCACCATCTCCGTCCTTCGAACGCGCACAACACGACTTTTGCGGCTCGGTCCTCCCTTCCCTGCCTCTACCCGTCTCGCTTTCTGCAGTAGTCTCGTCTTTCGAAGCGAGCGGTCCTTAGACCGTGTCGGTTTTCACTCCTGTGACTGATACTCCGAGGGGAATCAGCTACTAGCCGGCCCGACGATCTTCCTCGCCCCTATCTGCTGGCCCGACGACGGAGTCTGCTAATTCCGCCCTACCTGTGCCCCTTCTCACAGTGCCCTCTCGACCTCATCTTGGCGTGAATCTCGTCCGGATTCCCCCATTTCTTTGACCTTCCTTCACTCGTTCCTGATAGCGCCCAACGCTACAGCCTACCCGACAGAATTTCGGAGGGGCCAGACACTGATTAGTTTGACTAATGTATGGCCCGTTTACCCAATCCCGATGAAATGAGAAAGCACGTCATTATCACAACAACCCTGAAACTTGAGAGTTTCGGAGACCAAGGCAGATGGCGGGTTATAAGTGCGCTCCCCTGTGGCTTATCGCCCCGGCCCACCCGTCCGATTGCCCCTTCATGACTCCCAACAGGCCTCCCCATGCAAACAGCCCCAAGGACTCGGGGCGCAGCCTACTACAGTCTCGTAAAGCGAGGCTTGGCAAGCGAGTTTCAGCGCAGATCATTATCCTTATAAAAATTAAAGCAAAAATTATACGGTGAGGAAACGGAAGGGCGTAGCTTACTAATTACCGCCTTGGCCCCGCCGCCCAATCCTACGGACAGCAAGACCCAAGTGATAGCCTCGCCGGGCCCTTAACCCGTCAGTTACTTTACGCAGCTCCGATGCTCCCACACCGTCGCGGCTTGTTCTCGATCCCTAAGTCTCCTAAATAATGGTCTGATACCGTAACGAATAGGGTTAGGCCCAAGTCTGGGTCTCGCTTTGATGAACACCTAAACAAAACGACATCGCGCGACGCGCGGACCTGCCGAATCGCCTTCAACATTCACGCTGTTGTCGACGCCATCCTCCGCACGTACGCACTAGTCATCAGCAAGCGCACCAATCCAAAAACATAATTTTTCCAATCCTAGTTTAATAAAAAATAATCAAATCCCGTCAGCGGTCATGGCGGTTCTCAGCCATCAACAATTAAAAGATCACGTGCGCCTTAAACTTGCATGCCCACACATTCTCTACTCTAACCAACCACCTAGTTAACATTAATTATAGATACAGTCGCGCCTCGCGCGGGATACTTAATCCTTAAACCAATTTATTTTCTGTCATTTGCGAAAGTCAGGGCGGATACCCTTGTAAGGGTATTCGCATCGACGGCGGGTTTGCCAACGTCATGGCGGGTTTCCCCATCCTCTCTATCATGACGGTTACTGCCTGAAGGATATGGCGACGACCATCGAACGATTGATGCATGGCCACCACCAGTGTCGGCTTTGTGGTGAGCGGCACGAACAATGACGCATCGAAATGGGAACGCGGATCATCCCTGCTCATCCTCATCAACCACATTGACTCCGCGAGTAGAAGCCTCATAGCGTCAACGATGTTCCTTAGCCTTTCATAGGAGATGCACCCCGAGTCGATTGCCTTCCCCAGACTGACGGTACTAGTGAAGGCGCCCACCAGGCGCTGCATGGTCGCCTCTTGGTAGCATGCCAACTCGTCGTCCTCGTGTCTGTCCTCGTTGTGCGCGCCGACGAACCAAATGGGGAGCTTCATGTCCATGTCCAGTGTGATGTGGCAGACAATGGGGCTGACACACGTGCACCAGTCCTCTCCAAGCCACATGACGCTGACGATGTCCATCGTCGGGTGGTTCAACACATACCTACGGAGTGGTAGCCCTGTGAGCGACTCGGGGACTTTAAGATTCATCCGTGGATGACGCGCAAGGCGATGCTCTGCACTTTGATGGCCCTGCTTTTCGCCGCCTTCAGCTGTGATTTGTCCTCGATTTTGTGTTGCGGGATGCTTGAGGGAGGGAGGGTTATACTCCGACGGATCTCGAGCATCGTGACTCCCCTGCCGATGGCCAACAAATAAAGTTGCGCTTCCTCGATGAGCTTGAAGAGTCCACTACCCTCCGCCTCGTTCCAAAACCTCATGTTATCCACCCACAACTTTGTCGCATTTTCGATCCCATCTGGTGTCGTTCCCCACCGTTGCCTGTTCACCAAAGGCTCGTTGTCGTCATCTTCCCCACATCTCCCCGCGACTGCTGCAACCGTCGTCGGTCTAGATGATCCCGCCACGACACCGCCCTGCGCATCCACCGCGTCTTGTCGTTGTGCAGCTTGACCATTTCCTTGCGTCGCCACCTTCGTGGCCCCTCCCGCGGCCGGAACTGTTTGGGCACATGGTGTGGCTGGGGGTGATTGCACCCTCACAAAATCTTGCCCGTCAGGCGGCGCAGTCATAGGTGTCCTCGCAACAGTCCCCCCAAAGTGCGTTGTCTGCGAAGCTGTCTTCACTTGGATCTCCCTTGCCACTTGACCATCCTCAACATCGATGACGACATCAACCTTGCGAACCCCCTTCCCACCGTGGGGTTGGGGAGCAGTTTGCATTCGCGGCTCATTTATTCGCAGCACCCTTTGTGCACGCACAAAGACTTGTCTAACGGCTTCCACTTCGGTTTCGGACACGAAGTCCTCGTCATCGTCGGCGCCCTCGACATCCTTCACCCATTCGTCGTCCCTTAAGGCACTTCCCCTCGAAGGGCCCTCTGCAAAAATATTTTTGTTCTTCGGTTGATCCCGTCCTTTATTCACGGCCACAGGCGTCTCCGCTTCGCAATTGTCCCTCTTCTTGTCACGAGGTCACGATTACCACCTCGTGACAACATGGTAAAGACGACTATCAACGATCCTGAAGAGCGCCGACGGCGTGAACAGTGCAATAGGGTGCCCAAAGTAGGTGATGTGTCCGGGGCAGTGACAATGCTGAAAAGACCCGGTTCACGCAGCCCAACAGTGGACAACACTGATCCGCGGAGTTGCAGAACGCCATGATGGACATGGGATGCCACTACTAGATTCACGATGCTGGCGGTACACGGCTGCCTCGACTATGCGCAAAGATCAAAGGAGTCGCCGTAGAACATGAGGACGACAGACGACTACCTTCAACGATGCGCAAGAGACGACTTCCTTTCGACGTCCCGGTTGGATTGCAAAGTTGTCGTCGATGAAGACGTGTCATATCAGATGCACGGACTTCACCGTTATTACAGTACAACACGCAGACATAAGAGGTGTCCCCGTGGAAGCCACGGCGGCGGACGGGCAACAAGGCCTTGCACGGACTTCAAGGCGTAGATGGTGGAAGCTATGCTTGCGGGCGATGGAATGATACACGTGGCGAGGTCGCATAGATTAGCGGAAGGTGGCTTGCTAGCGGCGGCCAGGCAATGGTAGGCGTGTATGCAGAGGGACGACGAATAACGTGGCGACAATGTTGCATGGAGCGAACATCAATGATGGCAGACAAGTAATCGTGGAGACCGTTTACGTGTGGAGACGGCGATGTGCAGGTGACGACACAATAGCGGGCGGTCTATGCCCGCCACTGTGGACGATCTTGGCGAGGCACTCTATCTATGTAACCCCATTGCGGGTTGTTGGATGACGACGACACGAGTGAGCTCCGTCCCTCCATTTCCTTCGGCATACATGGACAGGCGATAGCGACACGTCTGCCTTGACTATCGTGCAGTAGGTCGTGAGCGTCCATCAGCGTGTATGCACCCACATCGCAGACCTCGATTGTTGCTTGATCTGCAGTCGTCCACTTTGGAATCCGTTCGTCATTGAGGAAGATAAACGGACCCCGTGAGGTGGCCCGCGCAAGTGCCATCGTCCAGCACCCCACCAGACCCCACGCTGGACGCACCCAGCGTGACTGTCATCAAAGACAACCCCAGCCACCTTGCCCCCACGAAAAAAGGGCATGTACCCGCACACACTCTCCGCGCCCATCCCAAAAACACTCGCATTCGTAGAGCAACCATACAACTCCCCCTCAAGTCCCCATTCGCCACCCACCTTATTTCATCGAGGTGCCCCTCTCTCGCACCACAACATCGCTTACCGAATATTCTAATGTGTGTGTGTGTGTGTGTGTGTGTGTGTGTGGCCAAATAGCACCGTTTTCTTTAGGGAAAAACGGAATAACAAATATTATCAATGACAAAAAATAGCAGACGTCATGTACTGCAAAACGTGTCAGCTCCGTAGGAAGCATGAATGATCGTTTCCGCCTCTTGCGAAAATTGCGGACATCCATATTCCAACAGGAGGACAACATTGCAAACCACACCTTTGTGCGGCAAAAGACATTTATGACAGCATGCATTTTCCCTCTGCCCTTCCTGAGTTCGTGTAGATGAACTGGCAATTCAACACCTTTATGCGGCATCCATGCGCGACCTCATCATTCCCTCTATATGCCAGAAAATGCCATCACCGAAATGCCATTCAAGATTCAATTGGTTGTTGTCGCAGATAATTTTGCACATGCAAGGACAACAAATGCACACACACACACACACACACACACACACAAACACAGAGAGAGAGAGAGAGAGAGAGAGAGAGAGAGAGAGAGAGAGAGAGAGAGAGAGAGAGAGAGGAACGTAAAGTCGAAAAGTAACGCAGAATGTGGCTGCGTAAAATTACCGAACGACGACAATAGATGTAGGATAAGGATTGGACTTGGCAGTCGCAAGCCTTAAATTTTCTCAAAATGCTCAGCTGGAGATGAGTATCGTGCTTACTACCAATTTTAAAATTAAAAAATCCTAAGACTACAAGATTATTAACTACCCTCACCCACGCCACCCCCACATTAACGGTTATGGTAACTCCGATAAAAAAAATAGAAGACGAAAACAATAAACAACAACGTTGGAGGACGAGGGGAGGATTGCTGATCATGGGGCGACGCTGATAAAGGACGACGGAGGAGAACGACAAGAGGATTGTTGTTCATGGGGCGTCCACGACGACAGAAGACGATGCAAGCGGTCAAGGTCAGTCAGTAAGTTCCCTCGGTAATGTCGTGAACGACAGGATTCCCTGTTCTACCTCTCCCGTATAGCCTTCCCTATCTCCAACAGTGCTTGGCACATGAGCTTGCTCACATCCTCTAACGCCACGTAGTGCTTTCTCTGCACCTCCACCTCCGCTTCCATAACTTCACATTGTCAAACTTGAATGAAACACTGCCTCTTGCTAGCACTCTCCATCGTCATCACCATTAGCGTCCCGTGCTTCTCCATGCACTCCGTGAGAGTTTTGAAAGACAAACACCGTTGTCATGCCTCGCGTTGTGTAGCAGGGAATAAAAATTTCGGTGGCCTCAAATATTTGAATTTTATGTCCGTTGGGCCGCTTTGCGTTTGGCGGCACACACTTCGAGGGAGAACGACGGTGGACGACATGCATGGAGGTCGGCAGGCCACCAACGGTTGCCGTTGGGGTACGATTCCTGGAGGCCGAACGTTGAAGATTGATGATGTCTGTGCGTCGCCCGGTAGGAACTCTAATGGACCAGCTGACGATAATTTTCTGCCGATGACTGAAACCCTCACGACTTTGATTATCGCGAATCCTTCACCCCCAAGGGACCTCGGGAGGTACCTTGGGGGAGACCGCAAAATGGTTGTGGCCCGATGATTCCTCGAGGATGGTCCGACAAAATGTTTTTACTTTTTTTTTCGATTTTTTTCCTCGAGGACAGGTTGAACGAAAATTTTCTCGGGGAATTTACTTGCTCGAGGAGTGTCTAACAAACCCCTTAGTATAGCATCAGCACCACAATTTCGCCATAAGGTTGACGAGTGGAAGGCTCCTTCTGTGGTTGGCATAGTCACTATGAAGCTAAGTCCACGATACCTCGTCAAGATTCACCTATTGCAAAGACCAACGGTCAGAAAGGAAGAATCCGGATAAGTGGGACCTTGCTGGAAATGTCATCTTTCGTTCCAACTGCCAACTGCACTGGTCATGGTAAAGGGTCTCACCACACAGGTTGCCAAAAAAAAATAAAACAAAGAATTCATAAATTTACGTACACCTTAGTGCAGAGTAAGACACATTCATGTACACTCAGGTCCATGTACACACACCCCAAATTCATTACAACTACAAAACACCCCAATACTTCCAACTATAATCCTTGAAGCACATAAGTAAAATGAAAACAACATCCTTGACGCACATATCGTCTGCAGCCACTTAGTCATCATCAAGGGGTTTGTGTCGTAGTAACTCCCAATACTCAAACCACCTCACGTTCCACTGCACCTACTCCCGTGCTCGTCGATACTCTACATTTTCGTAAATGCAAAAAAACATAAAGAATGTTTACTATTGAAAAAAAAATTGTTAGCTAAATAAACTCGTTCAGGATTAATCTTGGCTCTGGGAAACCGACTAAACTAGCGCTGACTGTGAAAAAAAAAATGTTGAAATCGGTAATCCTAATATGTACTCTCTATAAAGTTCAACATAAAAGTTGTTGTAATGAACAATTATCCGATTTTAATGAAATGATGAAACTATTATAAATTTGCAAATTGGTGAATGACAAGTTAAACCACAAGTCCCCTCGCCAACCGAAAATGAGCTTTCTAGTGAGTACAGGGCGCATTTGGCGGGGGGGCGCCGACCAACAGGCAACCAGCGGGTCTAGTCGCACAATTTTTTTGCACTAACTTTGATGATGTTTCACACCCCGAATAATGCACAGAAGAATCTGAAACTTTGGGATCCCGTTGATTAGGTTGAGATATTTCCAAGAAAAATATCAAAAAAATAAAAAACAAATGTGTAAATAGTGAAATAATTGACGCACCGAATCGACACATTTTCCATTTGCCACTCCGCCACCTATGGACCAACGAAAAAGTGTCCTAACTTTAGTGATTTTTTTGTGCCCAGACCAAGGCCAAACAATTTTTGAAAATTGGTGTCCTAGTAGATTAGGTCATGATCTCTTGAGGAAAGATATAAGATAAAAATAAAAATTATTTTGATTGTGAAAGAAATCATTGCAGCGATTCCATACATTTTTCATTTTTGCCACTAAGTTGGTCCTCTACACGGTCCTACAGGTAACCCTCATTACCGTGTGCTACCACCTAACGACTGGTGGCTTGACCTCTCTACTTGTTTTAAGCACCATGCTCATATAAAGATTTACACGTTTTTTACGAAAAACAAATCGACTGTGAAGATTTTCAAAACTAGCGGTATTATGTTGATCGTAATGCGCTGCCTTCCAACATGTGAAGGTCTATCCCTACTACATGGCGGCAAGCATGTAAATGTGTGTTTTAGTCAAATAAAAGGTTTACATTCATTATTATGTGAGGAATACCCCAATTACCTTAATCGACGACCGAGTAAGATTGTTGAAGTATATAATCAAGAAACAAATTACAAATTAAAAGAAACATTTCGTAATTTTCAGCATGAGGTTGGCAAGACATAGAGAAATATGTTGCGTAAAATATCGGTTATAATTAAAGGTGATTGATTATCAGTGACGTGTTAAGCGGAAAAAAAAACTTGAAGGTTTTATTTATACACCATTTAGTTAAAAATTATGGAAGTCAACAATTTTGAATCCACATATATATTGTAATGCCATGATGCATATAGTAATGAAATATTTTTGTTATAATATAATTATGTATAGTTCAAACTGAGATTTGATGGAGATGTAAAAAAACATCCCACGTGTGAGTCTAAATCAGTTTGTGAAGTAGGATGCAAAAACCTTTTTCGATTCAACCTATGTTCTTCCGAAATTGAACGACTTCAATAACTATCATCGTCTTATTTTTCAAACCTTCAATCAACCTATAGTAAATAAATGTCATTTTACAACAAAAACTTTTAACTATTTGTTATTTTCGATTCACAAAAGTAACCACAATTAACATAACCACAGTCAGAGTATCAAACATAAAAACCCAAGATGCATTAAACATTTATGACAAATTCATAGTGTGAATTCGACATAACAAGTACCGACTCTCGGCGCAACATCATGAAAAACTATGAAACTTAGACCTAAAGAAACTGAAACACAAGTGGTTGTTATTTGGGCAATCCCTCGTGAACTAAGAAAGCAACACCATAAGCCTACTACTAAACTACCGAGTTTAATTTTGCCCTATGATTTCAACGTACATATCGTAGAATGAACTGTATCTCATCATAAGGGTAGGATGACAGTAGGTGAATACAAGGGGAAAGGGCATTTTGTTTGGTTACTTAATTAGGGTCAACCATTGAAAGGTTTTGAGTTTGATGCGTATTTTGATATTTGTAAGATGGTAATTGGAATACACACTTACACCGATGAGCGTTTTGCTCTACCAAGAGATTTGTTTACCAATGGGCAAAAGTACAAACCGTCATTAGCGTGTATCATTTGTAGATATGAAGAATTCCAGTTTTTAACCAACATCCAAGATAAATTATGCAGAGTATTCAGTGTTCACCTTGATGACGGTGTTTCATTTATTATTGCACATCCCTTCATTTGTTCACTTGATATCATTCGAGAATCCTTCATATTGTGTTATTTGAAAATTTCGATTTTGAAACGTACTTATGATGATTTTGGGATTTAAAAATTATTTGGCTGCTATATATGGATGTTTGAAGAATATAAAATACTATTTTTAAAAGTTGTATTTGGAACATGGAGACTCTTGAGATTCATAATGGTCGAGCCTTCAACTCGAGGGGCAATAAAGGATATAAAAGTGTGATCACCGTTGGTCATCTGCACCGTATTAACAATAATATGACAATTACGAGTGAAATTTTGTTAATCATACTTACCTTGAAAAAATAGTTCCTACTATGAACAAATTCACTAAAGGGAACGATGTGGTATGAAAACAACCTTGTGAATTTCATTATGAGGGGTTGGGAACTTGACGTTGACTTCCACTGTGATATATAGTGTAGTTTTTACAATGTGTTATAATTTTTATAATTGTTATTATATTTTGTGTGTATTAGGTTCGTACATGAGCTTGTAATTTTGATGCAGTGATAGGGTATGCCACTAAAAATAAATTTATGGAGTTCAATTTTTTTTGTGGGTAACTACTAATTGAGCATGATTCTAACATACACCTTGCCTGTACTACTTTTGTTTATGTCCCTTTCAACCGACTGTTTGTGCAAATACTGCTTTGGTTTTTTAACTTTAGTTTTTTTAGTGTCATTGAGTCTCGAACTTGTGCGGTGTTACTAAATATGACATTCTAGTATGAGAAAAAAATGTGACTTCGCTACCCATATAGTATGCATAACGTGATACAATTTTTCCTAGCCTATATCTGGATCGTCCTCGAGGATTCGGGGTATCCCTATGGTAGCACCCGAGGTGTTTGTGGCTCCTTGGAAGGTTCGGGTTAATGTGGGTCTAGATCTAGATAGAGAGATATGGATCGCACCGCCATAGGGTTCAACTTGGGAAAAAAATAAAATATAATAGGTCAGGAATGATACCCTATTGAGAAAGAATGTCTATAGGGTTAACACAAGTCATCTGATCTCCTCACTGGTTAAGTACGACGACAGACACCTCTCGAGACCTAGCATCCACCTCTACTGCAATATAAATAGCGACGTTAAAAATGAGAAAAAAACAGATAAAAGAAATAAAAACGTAAACATTTAAATAGGTTTAAGAAAAGTAAAAGAAAAAAACAATGAAAAAAAAAAAAAAAAATCAAGAGAATAATGAAGCTCAAGAAAATAAAAGAGAAGTGTGACTGTAAGCTTGAAACTATCATTACTCTAACAATTAAAAATTGGTTATACAGTGAGTTCGACGTGATCGGAATGTAGTCGGGAAATGGTAAGCCGAAGGATACGAAGACACATACTAATTGTAAAACTAATTACGAAAACATAAACCTACATGATATTTACCGTTCGAAGTTCGAACAATGTATATATAAAAAACAAAATTGATGGGTTGTGAATAAGATAGTGATCTTTTTGAAAAAAAGGAAAAAAAAAAAATCAAAACAAAAGTATCGTTGTGATTTGACGCATTTTTTACTTTTTCGCTGCTATACGTAGGTTAAGACAATTTTCATGGAGAAAAAAAAATTCTTACCTTCTTAATTTTTTCCCTTTCACAAAAAAATAAAATAAAATAAAATAAAAAACCTTCTTAATTAGGTGTTTTATGCTTTTAGATAAAACTACTAAAAAAAAAACTTATAAAACCACAAATTTTATTTGTGTGTCGAACTTGTGAATTTTTCTTTTAGCATCATGTTTGCTAAAATTGTGTTATCGGTTCTTCAAATTGTCAAGCATTTGGAGGATTAATCGTTAATAAATAAAAAGTCATAAATCTTAATATTAAGTTGTTCGATCAAAGTTCTTGAAAAATATACAAGAGGAGGGATTCCAATCATATTGGCAGGAAATTTCAATGCAGCCTCCGCCAAGTATTTGGATCAATGCAGGATACCCTATCCTTGCCCAACATACATAGAGCAGAATAAGAATATAATACGCGAGTTGTATGACGAGAAACATTTGCATGACACTTAGGCTTCCTGAGCCGTCCGGCCGGGCAGGCACGGCCGTGCACCCGTGCAGGCTGCACGGGTCACCCGTGCCAGCTATTATTTATTAAAAAAAAAAAAAAAGGTGATGGGGGGATGTTGCGCATGCAGAGATGTGTCCGAATCCGCCTTTTCCACATATGTTCGCAACACTGCTACTTGGAGGTTGAAGATGGAGAGAGGAGGGTGGGAGATGGCGGACGAGGGGCTGGAGGTGGTGAAAGGGAGGTGGGAGGTTGCAGGCGGGGAGGTGGGAGATGGTCGGATTGAGGTAGGAGGTGGCGGGAGTTAAGTGGGAGAGCCGAAACGGAGGGAGGGGGGAGATGGTGGGAGGGAGGTGGGAGAAGGAGAGGGAAGTGGGAGATGGTGGGAGGGGAGGTAGGAGTTGGCGGAAAGGAGGCACAGGATTGGCGGGAGGGAGGCGAAGGATGGTGGGAGGGATGTGGGAGATAGCGGGAGGGGTAATGGGAGCTAGCCGGAGGGGTAGTGGGAGGTGGCGGGAGATGGAGGAAGAGCAGGAACAGAGTGGCGGGAGGGAGGTGGACGATGGTGGAAGAGAACGAACGCAGTGGCGGAAGAGAAGTGAAGGGCTACGAGCACACGAAAAAGTTAAACGAAGAAGAAAAAGAAGAAAAAGAAAAAGAAGAAGAAGAAGAAGAAAACGAAGGAGGAGGAGGATAAGGAAGAGGAGTTGGAGGAGCGGGTGGAGTGGGTGGAGAAGTTCAATGAAGAAGAAGAAAAAAAAAAAGAAGAAGAAGAAGCAGGCCACTTACCTTCGCTTCATGGGACCAGCGACAACCCAGGGCAGCGGTGATGGCCCTGGGGAGCAGTGAAGGAGTGGCGAAGGCCCTTGGGCGCGACGAAGAACAGCGGCGCTGGCCCCAAGAAGATGCGTCGGGGAGCAGCTACGCCCGTGGGAGGCGGGCGATGACGCGACCTGACCGACAATGGTGACGATGACGAAATGGCGGGTGGAGTGGCAACACGGGGGACCCCCGTCCTCAGGCCCATGCAGTTCGAAAGTTCAAATTGGAATTCGCTTCCCATAAAAACGCGCGGGTCCTGGGGTTATCCTTCAGGAATCTCCGCCATAGATTTTCGACGATCTAAAACTGAGATCTATTGTCCAATATTGAAATTTTTAAGGCCCCCCCGTGCGCCGAAAAAAAATTTTGACGTGCGGGGGGACCTTAAAAAATTTGTGCAGTGTTGAAACCGGGTGCGTTGTCCCCATAACTGCCCCCCAAGCACACTGCGCTGGGGCCCGTACGGGGGACCCGCACGACCGTGCGACCGTGCAGCGATCCGTGCGTGTCGGGGGTACCCATGTGAACGAAAATGAAGCCTAGCATGACAGGTATCGTCGTATTTTTCAACAATAACATTTTTTTACTTGCATCCACAATACTAATACTCCACATCAATACAGGTTTAGGATTGGCTTGATCCTTACGATCGAAAACCAGTATCGAACTCTGGTCTGGACTACTTTCTTTCCCTATATTCCTGCCTCTCCCAGTTCGTGGCCTTATGAGGGGCAGATTATAAGATGTGCGCAATATTAGTCTCTTCTAGAAAGACGTCTGATAAAGGGAAAAACTTTGATCGTTAAATACATCATTGCTTTCCCTAACTAAATTCGGACAATATATCCAGGATGTATGAGAATATTGACACTCCACCAATATAAACATGACTCCTTTACATCTTGTTTTAATAATGGGTAAACCTTTATTGAAAAAAATATAATGAATATTCAAAATTACAAGCAAAGAGGAGATACCTTCAAAAAATGAACGTCCATGAACAAATATTTAATTATGAGCTTCAAATTCTTTCGGATGATTATCATAATCAAGTAAATATCAGAGCACTCGTAAACCAACTTTTAACCTTTGTTCAACACTGTCGACAAAAGTATTTGATAAAAGCAAAATTAACCAGGTTTTTGACCGATGAGCAGGAATAAGAGAATTTGTCTTAAACCACCAGTACCTCGCCCAGCTTCAAGTTGAAAACGCCGACGCGGCTATTAAGAGTTTTCTTGAGCTTTTTAAATATGCAGAATCCTTGTTTTCTACATCTTCAGTTGGTTGTATTCCAAGTGCTTATGATTTTTTTACAAACCAATGGGAAGATAAGCAAGCCATAAAGTGTTTTCACTCTCCATTGACAACGACATTTGCCCAGGAGCAACGAGAGTATTTGAAAAGACCTCAGACAATAGAGGAAGTTTAAACAACCTTACTGCAGATAAAGAAAGACAAAATAAAACGGATAAATGAACTAAAAAAAAAAAATGGAATGTCATGTGACCAACTTTCTCCTCATACCTGCTAAGATTATATAATGTGGTCGAGAAATCAGGATTGATGGATGAATTGGCCAACCAAGGCATTCTCTCCTTATTGTATAAGAAAAAAAATAAGCTTCACATAAGGAATTACAATGCAACCACATTCCTCACAATGGCCTATAAGTTGACAAAAACACTGTCAATCGAATGATACATATTATGACATATATTATATGCCCTTCACAAAATTTTTTTATCTATGGTAGACACATTAAGGATAATATTATCGTAATCTATAAAATGATCACGCTGTCACGCCAATCTAGGCAAATGTTTCTTTTGTGTTCACAGACTTCGAAAAAGTTTATAATTTGAAGATGAATTTTGGTGTCAATATGTGTAAGTGAGTCCATATCCTTCAATGTTACAACCATGATCCAAGGTAATGATCTTTTGTCACAAAAAATTAGGCTTCAATAGCTAGTGCGACAAAACAACTTTTTGACTTCTTTATTTTTTTAATCGTGATGGAGACACTAGAGGCCAATCTCATAACAAGTCGTACTATCAAACATCTTCAAATTTCAGGGATACCAGAAGAGACAAAACCTATAGCTTAATGTCTCATATGATATTGTTGTCATGACGGAAGCCTTAGTGTTCAATATGGAGAAAATACTCGTGCTGATAAACCAATTTTTTAAAGTCAATAATATGGTGGTTAACTGGGGCAGGTAGAAACAAGGATGGTAGAGTCGTTTTAATGAAGTTCGCCCTTCTGAGCACCCCAAGGTTAGTTGGGTCCCATTGGAAGCTTCGGTTCTGGGTATCTCTGATGGCTAAAGGAAAACCCACTTCAAATGATCATTGAACTGCTCACTTGACAATTGAAAAAAATACATCAACGAAAAATAACCACCTCACTTTTTAGGAGGCCTTTGATTATTAACAATATTGTCCTTGCTTCCATATGGTACAAATTAGTGTTGTGGTCGCTCAATAAGACACGTACCAAAGCACTTCAGAGGCAAGTAGCAGCCCTTCTATGGAGAGGCACCCATGACCAAGAAAAGGTAACACAAAAAGTTGTCTAACTTTTTTTAATTTGAACAAAAACAATGAGGGGGTTGGGGGTGCACAATCCTTCTCTCCAATACTAAGCCCTTTCCCTTAAATGGATGAAAACGATAATTTTGTCTATAGACAAACCTTGACAGATCATTGCACTGAGGCAAATTCGTAGGCTGACACTTCCTACCTCTGCGACATGCACCCCCTTACATGAGTGGATGATTAGTTTTGGAGCATTCTCTAGGGGGAAAGTAAAATGGGCGAAGGCAGAAGTGTCCGTGAGACCTTTCAAGCAAAATTTTCACCTCATCTTTCTTGATTGGTTTTGACTCCACATGGGTGCCTCTTTTCGGCCTTCCAAATTTTTCTTAATTTTTTTTTTTTTTTCCTGAACTTACTTTGATGGAATATAACTGGTATAGTTAGAGTGAGGATAAAACTTCGTCAAAATTTGGTTGCTTCGGGCTCTGTTTAAGTTTCTATAATTGTTATAGAGTTTCGGGGTAGTATTATAGCGTTGATGGTATGGGTATTGTTCCCTAACAATATATTGAAGAAACTGATACTATAACTGGAAATATGTTTTTTTCTATTACCATGTCTTTTGTTTTGTTGAAAAATAAGAAAAGAAAAAACCCTCAAATGAATTTTTATGATGGTAACCCTTAAGTATATCATGAAAACAAAGAGGTCACTATGCCAAGAACAGAAAAAGAAAGACCAGCTAGTTATGGTCGCATTTTTCACCAGATTTCCAGAAGCATGTCATACCCGTCTTTTGCAAATGACGCTAGATTACGATTTAAAATTATAACAATCAACGATTGTTGCTTAGATATCCTAACGTCAAAATCAAAATGTTACAAGCCAACATATGGACCTTGAGAGATGATGTTCAATGAAGAAGTTACCTATGAATTGGAGGGTGTAATGGTTGTCCCATAATATAAATTATCTAAAAACGTTATTTTTTAAGTATTTATTAAACACCTCTGTGATAGTATTAAAACTCTGATGTTGACTATGTGCAAAACCTTTGAGGAATTTTTTATGCCTTAAAAACGAGGCATTGAAATTCGAAAAAAAATGATAAAAGTCAATTCTATAATGAAAAACTTGAAATACAGTTACAATAAAAAACGATTGCACAATGAAGAAAAAAAATTGCATAATCCTTATGGATGAAAAATTATTCTTTCATGTTCTATGACGATGGAACATCAGAAGATGTCCCTATAGTTTGTTTGAATAACAAGACTTGGTGAGATAAACAACAGAAGTACTCATAAGTCATATGAACAACAAAACTTGGTGAGAGAAACAATAACAATAATCAGAAGTCATGTGAACAATAAAACTTGGTGAGAGAAACAACAACAATATTATGAAGTTATGTGGACAGTTCAGTGCTGCAGTGACAGACAAAAGAGGTCGTGCAAAAAAAGGAAGTCAATGAAGAGGAAAATTTCATGTTTGAAATCGTGATGCCCAAAAAAAGCAGTAGCGTCAAAAAATATAGCAGTAGCCTGTACAACAAACCCAACAACCTGCATAACAATAGATGCATTTATGAGCGTCATGAAAAACTTAGAACATAAAATAGGTTTGATGACAGATTAAGTTTGACAATATATAGTACTTTAAGTTTAGCAAGATTAGGCACAATGTTGTATATTATCCCTGTTGGGCACTTAGAAAGGTTTCGTAAGAGTATAATGGCGAGTAGAGGGTACAACCCCTTCCATCTGATTTGTCGGTAGAAAAAACAAATATTGCGAAAAAATATTGGTTAGTGAGAAGTACAATAAGTATCAAGGACTACAACCACATACACATATTTACCATACGAACATTCACAACAAATAATATAAAATTACTTACAATGATAAATTATTTTATAAAGAAAGTGTAGAAATGTAAATGATTCTATAGAATAAGAATGATGTCAGATCATCATTAAATAGAGGTTGGAGAAGAGGATTATAAAAAAACAAAATTAAGAAAAGTGATAACCTAAATCGATCGAATGTTATGATAATGATGTATCTTCACAACATTTTGTTTTTTTAGGAAAACTGAAATAGCATGAGAAATATTTATAGTAACTATAAAAATGAAAACAAAAATCAGATTAAAGATTATAATTTGGTTATGTGATAAGTGTCGATGAACTGAAACATAAACTAAAGAATATAATTGCGGTTAAAGATTGACTAGGTTGCCGGCGTTCGAGACGGGCCGAATGCCCGAACCCGAACGCCCGAATGTACGGGACCCCTTCGAAAGGCGTTCGAGCGTTCGTGCCGAACGTGGATAAAAAAAACAAAAACAAACAAAAAAAAACGTTTTCAAAAAATTTCGAAAACAAATATGTTATGGAGAAAAATAAATTAAACAACATTTGCCTTGGCACTATATCCAAATTCTTTACCAAATTTGAATTAACAATCAAATACAAAAAATAAACACTATGATAAAAATAAAAATAATAAAAAGAGAATTAAAATAAGTGAGTGTGCCAGCACCTTTTCGACACCGCTATCTTTGCCGATTTTTTATTATTTTTTGGCATTGACAAATGCCCTGAAAATTTCTTGATATGTAGTTTACATAATCAATAACACATTATTTTTTTTCCAGAAAATAATAATTTTTTTTAGACCCGAAATAAAGTGAAAACAAAAAGTTAAAAATAAAAAAAAAACAAAAGAGTGAGTGGGCGAGCACGTTTTGACACCCCCATCTTTGACGAGTTTTAATGTTTTTTTGGCTTAGCAGAATAGCTTCAAACGTTATATGCGTGTAGGATACATCATAGAGAACTAAAAAATAAAAATAAAAAAAAACAACTTATTTTTAGCCCCCGAAATATTTTTTGGCGGGGGCCGAACCTGGAGGTGTTCGACCCCCGAACAGGACCCCGAACAGGACCCCGAACGCCCGAACGTTCGGGGGCCAGCCTGGGGGCCCCCAAACGTTCGGTCAGGTAACCCCGTATAAAAGGTAATAAAGTAGGCAATGTGGTAAAAAAGAACAAACTAGTTTTTCGCGAGTCTGTAGATCTCAATCCGAGAGTCAAACAAGAATGAATACGACATATATATATATATATAGGGTCACCAGCCCGTAGGTACGGAGGTCCCCGGGCAGACCTCCGTACGTACGGGCGTTCGGGGTCCCGTACGGGGTTCGAACCCGACGGCGTTAGGCCCCCGCCAAAACTTATTTCGAGGACTAAAAATGTTTTGTTTTTTCTTAATTTGTTTTTGTCAGTTCTCTATGACGTGAGGTACATGCCTGTAAATTTTCAAGTCATTTAGCAAAGCCAAATAAGAACTAAAAATCGCCAAAGATGGAGGTGTAGAAACGTGCTCGCCGACGTATTTTTTCACTATTTACTTTTTGTTTTCACTTTAGTTCGGTGTCTAAATTATTTTATTATTTTTTGAAACTTTTTTAGTGAGTTTTGTATTATGCGAAATCCACATCTGTAAATTTTCAGGGCATTTAGCTATCCGAAAAAAAAAAAAAAAAAAAAATCGCCCAAGACGGCGTTGTCGAAAATATGCTCGGACACTCACTAAATTTAATTCTCTTTTTATTTATATTTATTTTTATTATTAATATTTATTTTTTGTATTTGATTTTTATTTCAAATTTGGTAAGGAATATGGATGTAATGCTCAGGGAAATCTTGTTTTATTTATTTTTCTCCATAACATTTTTTTTTTTTCAGATTTGTTTGATGACTTTATTATTTATTTTTTTGGGTCCGCGTTCGGCTTGAACGGCCGAACGCATCCCCAAGGGGTCCCATACGTTCGGGCGTTCGGGTTCGGGCGTTTGGCCCGTCCCGAACGTCGGTTACCCTGCATATATATATATATATATATATATATATCGTCAAAT
>BFEA01000662.1:648799-683941 GCA_003427395.1 Chara braunii
TAGATATTGCTCCCATATCTAAAGGTTTCAAAGAAATAATGTCAATTATTTCAGGATCATATCCCTTCTCTATTAAGGTTTTTGTTGCTTGCAGTACATGATACCGCATACGTGAATAAGTAAGTATAGTAATTTGATTTCCTGAGCGTACTAATTCAACTTTTTCAAGAGGAACTCAGTACTCTTTCTACAGTATATTCTCACATGTTTTCATACGTTCTTCAACAATTAATGCTTATGAGTTTTACGGAGGGAAGTAGATATTCTTCCCATATCTAAAGGTTTCAAAGAAATAATGTCAATTATTTCAGAATCATATCCCTTATCTATTCAGTGTAATGGTAGATGGAACTCATACGTATACACGTAGAGTAGAACTCATACGTACACACGCAAGCGTACACGCAGAGTAGGACTCACACGTAAAACACGCAGAGTAGTCACTCCGTGCCGGAGTAAGCCAAGTACAAAATCATAGAAAGTATTACGGCCAAGTACGTTCCACAAACCCAAGAAACTCCAGTTCATTCCACAAGCTTCGACCGCTACCGCGAATGCGGGAGTCAACCGTCCGTAAGAGAGATCTACTCAATTGTACTCTATCTATTTATGGAGTAGGACATTCGCAACAACACACTTCAAAAGGCTGTAGACCAGTACCATTCCTATACTGGGATGATGGTTCGGTAAGAAACATGTCCCAACATACCGAGGACCATAGTACAATCGTACAAAAACTAGTTGACTACCTGAAAATTCGATCTGACGTGGTCTGCGTGGCAGAGTCCGAAAAAACGAAAATAAAATCAAATGAAGGACCAGAGGAACAGAAGGACAAAAAAGAAGGACAAAAAGGAGAACAAAGAACAATGAACAAAAGAACCAGTACTGTAGACCGCGGAAGATGAACCCTGTCAGAGCAACCAACACTAACTAGTCCTGCAATCTCAAGGTCTGTTTCCATACTGCATCCCTTTGAAAAGCAAATCGACGTAACACCTTCTCGAAAAAATCCACAGGCACATTCCTCAATCTCAACTCTCGTCTCAGTGACAACATACGACAGGGTATCTCACTTCTGATTGATGTATTTTGATCAATCCGACTCAAGTAGCTGTTGATAGTAACACTTTTTTGCTGTTCGCTCCCCCATGAGAAGAACGACTGTCCGTTCTTGATCTCCAACTCACCACATGTCCACATGCTTTCCTCATTCCTGGACATCTGTATCGATCCCTGATAGGGATATGCCAAACTATACCTGATCTTACATCCGAGAAAATCAAGGGTGTCGGTTCCAGCATCAGTGCGCTTCAGGCACAAATTCCTTGGGTAGCAATTATCAAAACGATGTAAAACCCACTCCAGACTTCCCTCAGATAGAGACGCCATGACCAAAATGACATCATCAACCAGACAAACCGTAAAAACTTGCCTGCCGAACTTCCCCAAACTTCGTATAAACATGTTCTCAGAGTACGCACACAAGATGCAGGCTAATGGAGGGTTGGTAGTCTTGCCCATCGGGATCCCCACATCCTGTCTTAGAATCACATTGGTTGCAAAGGTATACATATGTCTTAACTCAATGCGCAAAAACATAAAAATGTCCTGCAAATCTAAATGTCTCCAATGATCAACACCTGTGGTTTGATCGAAAGATGAACCCTTGCCTCTGGTGTTGACTCGTACGAAGGTGCGACCCTTATCCCGATGGTACTCAATCAGCCAATCAACAACTCTCAGAATCTCTGCATGTGGTAGCCGGCAAAACATGTCCTTTATATCAAAGGACAAAACCTTCAGATCCTTTGGAGGACCTAAACGTCGGATCTTTGAATTGATCCTATCAAGTCTCGAAGTCAACTGAGAAACAACAGGAAGGTTATCTCGTGGGATGGTAGACAGTAAGAAATTCAAACCACGTGCGACAACTCTTCCGGTGCAAACAATTGGTTTCAGAAAAAGTTGGACATATCGGGCACTACCGGGTCAGGTCCTTATGTTTCAGAATGATATACGCCGCTCCAAGCCTCCCTTTTGCATCTCATCGTGCAAGTTTCTGTAATCCTGCGGATCGTACATCTTCACGGATCTTCAGCAGTAACATGCATTCCTTGGCTAAAATGACCGTATATCCTGAGTTCCTAATAAACATATTAAGCATAGCTTCATAGTAAAGCTTGGGGCACATGACAACGGTCTCCCCAGGATTACGATCCAAGGGGGTTAGAACCAAACCATCAAAACGTTCCTTAATTTCCAGAACCTCGTTCGGAGACAAGGAGTTACCGATTTCATCAGACTGGTAGATTGTACAGTTGGCCAATTGTCCATCAGGGATACAGGGTAACCTCCCCCGAAAATTCCTCCACTCGCGAAAACCAGACTCAATTTAACGCTTCAGCAATGACAGGCGATCAGATAACTGGACCTTGGGACTATTATTAGCATTAGTCAAAAGCGGTTGATCCACCAAATCCTTTTCCAAGCGAAAATGCACATGTCCGTCCACCCGAGGGTAGGGCAATCCTGCACAGTGGCAGGTTAGCACTTCACGAGCTGCAAAGGCTCGGTGATTGTGCAGCAACTCGCCGACTGTCTGGTTCTTTTTCCAAACAATCCGAATTTTCTTCCGTGCACGATGTAGGAAGAAGAGCGGTAGTTCACACCTCATCAAGGAGTCATTCATCAGTTTACGAAGTTCACAAAAGCTAAGTCTATCATCGAATTTTACTTTAATCAACAGATCAACACTTAAACTAAGGTCGAATATGTCCAAAAACACACGTGAGAGCAGGCGACGTAGATATTTCCGCGTCGATTTCTTGAAGGAATCCTTAATTACGTTGTATAAACGTAAAATAGATTTCATGCCTCAGGCATAAACCTTAGTTAAATTCTGTGGATTTTTCAACAGTGAGATCAAGAAAACTTTTACATAACCACATTGAGGTTTCCAAGATACGACAAAGTCAACAATGATAGGTCCACCTGATTCGAACCACTCTTTAGCGTCTTTGAGTAGGCGCTGCTCTTTCCCTCTGGATAGTTTGGTATTACCAAAAGTCCTAGAAATCTTCTTCCAAGGAGTCTGCCATGCGTTGCCCCCGCTACCAAATATCTCGTGGGTGCCTCCCGTCTCCCCAAACTCCTTCAGAATCTCAAACAGGTCCAAGCGCCACGTATCGAATACGCAGAAACGAAGTGGGGCAATGACCCTTTTTGAGTCTCCTGACAGCTTACCTAACCTTGATCGTTCGTTCCTGCCCTTGTTTCGTTTAGTGTTCCGCGTCGTTGACCTCTTCATCCCGGAAGTATTAAGGAACGGTGACCACTGCTTTATATACACATCCTCGAGTTTAGTCAGTTCACCACTGGTGATCGTATCTACAGGAATCAGCACATAATTAGTGATGCCATACACACTAAGTCAACGATAGAAGTGATTAGGCTTCCGTTTCTTACATGCATAAATGTGTTCCCTCCAACGCACATCCAGGTGTCTGGTGCTCTTGCCTACATACTGCGACTTACAATACGGTGAGCACGCGATGTACACACATTGTTGCAAATTCACAAATTCAGTACCCAAATTATCATACAACCGGATCCAAGCATCCAGACACTTCCGAGTCCTCCGAAATACACCAGATAGTGAAAGTCTAACGACGACCAAGCGAAGAAGTTCCTCAACTCTACCATCGATGTAACTTAGCACAAATCGTAACTTCGTAAGGTATTTCAAGACATCCCAAAGATCCGCAATACTGAAAACACATTACTCGTCAACGTTCTGGTCATCTTCGATAGTATCCTCGGTATTAGCTACCGCCGGTTCAGTCTCCTCATCAACTACTTCATTAGGACCGTAGGTCAACTGTGCTCGATGGGCGGCGATGTCAAAAACTTACTGTTGTACGCGATATTCTCGTCTTTACAGATATTCTGGAGGACGAGGGCATCAAGACCCTTGAGGTCGTTCATGATTCGTTTCTCAAACCTCAGTCGGTTAACCGCTCCCAGTGCTGCTGCCTTCTTCTTGTGAATCGACGGTGGAGTCTTCTTCGGCGTCAGTGTCTTCGCTTGCCTCCGAGTCCTCGAATGCGTGAGGCGTTCGGTCAATTTCACAGGCTTGGCAGCCTTGTGAGGCGTACGCTTCGGTGGACTATCTTCGAACACCGGTTCCGGCCCCGCTTGCGCTTCTCCGTGATGCTCAAATTACGTGTGCGCTCACTCAGTTCCTCGGTCTCACTGCTACTTGCATTACTCTCGTTATCAGAATCCGGCACGGCAGGAACCTTCTGTTTGCCGCGCGCAACTGCACGGCGAAGCTCATTAATAGCCTCACGAATCTCCAAACGCACGTCCTCTCGCACATCTTCACATAACTCACTAATTCGTAGCGCAACCTTGATGTCCATATGTTTGTTGACCTCTTCAAATTTCTTTGCCTCGCGCTGAGCCTTCTCCTCCTTTTTTTTTCTTCTTATTCTCCAACTCCTGACGTTCAGCCTCCGCGCGTTCCTCCGCCTCCTTCTTCTCCAATTTCTTACGCTCCTTCGACGATTTCTTTTTTTGTGCCGTTTCCACAAACTGACAAACTGCGGCCACACTGTCGGCGCGAATACCCTTACAAGGGTATCCGCCTTGGTTTTTGCAAATGACATAAAAATGGGTTTGGTCGGCATAAGTCGGGCGAGGTACGGCCGCGTCCGGAACCCGTCCTGACTAAGTTGGAGGGTATGTGGGCGCGCAGTTTTAAGGCGCGCGTGTGATTTTTCTGGTTGAGTAAACGGCCGGCCTAGTCGACCAACCTGGACCGTGCTACAGTTTTGACTAAGGGATAAAAGTCCGTTTTTTGGGTCGGCATGCGCGACCGACGGTAGGACTGGCACGCGGGGTGGCCCGTGGGATAGCCACGGCGCGGTTCAAGTGGACTGGTGCCGGTGCCTGGTGATGGTGTGCCGGCCGTGGTTGGACAGGAAGGCCCAGACTGTTGTCCCCAGGCCTAAGCGTGGCGCGACACCACCTCATATTGGATTCCGCGCTTTATTGCACCAAGCTTGGGCTTAGCCCTATTGGTTACGGAATTGGACTATAGCGGTGGAGGTGCAGGGATCAAGGCCAGCGGCATTAGTAGAGCGCATGAAAAAGCTGAGGGGGTTGAGGGCCCAATGGGATTATCCCCCTTTGGCTTTTGCTGATGGACGCGGCAGTGGACCGGGTCCACGGGGCCGGTAGGACGTCAGCGGCCTCCGCATTTTGCTCAGGATCCTTTGTCATCTATAATTTCCATTATTAGGTGCGGTTCCGTTTGACTTGGGACGCGGTACCGCGCCCGAGGGTCCAAGATTCGAAGAGCCGCGGATGGGGTACGGCTGCGGCCAGGTCTTTGGGGCACCCGTTAAAACGAGGAGTGGGCCGGGGTGCTTACCACGGCTGCGGCCTGTAGTGAATGGTTGGGGGTACAGGCCACATTCGGACCCAGGTAGGGGGAGCACGGTAGGCGGAAAAACCCGGTTGCTCGGGCCGGTTTGGGGGTGGTGCTTGCCTCTCACCAGCGGGCTTGTATGAGGCCGTAGGACCGTCCGATGAGACTGTGGGGCATTGCCCCGGCTGAAGTCCTTCGGGACATCGGTGAAAATTAGGACGACGCGGAGGGGAATTGCAAAAGGGGAGGGAACCTAGACGTGGGTCCCGCTAGGATCAAGTAAGAGTGAGAGTAGGCAGTAGGGCGAGCCGGTCGGTACCGACAGTCTTGCCTTTCCGAAGTCCTGGTGGTCGCCGGTCGGGGTAGTCGGGGTGGCGACGTCGGCCGGGGCACGGACTAGCGGGGATCGCACTGAGGGGCGGGCGCGAAAGATTCGTTAAAACTGGGTTTTGGCCGGCCCCCCCCCTTGTTTTTGATCGCCTGCCTCCGACGAAGACTTCGAGGTAACGGGCAGTCGGAGTTCGCAGGAGTAGACGAGGCGCTGCGCTAAGCCAGCGACGGTTGACGTCACCATGGGAGTGAACCGGGGCGGGGTTCTCGTCGGGATACGTTCGGAGATGGCGGAGGAACGGGCGGGGCGCGGTCGGAGTGGGGCGCCAAGACCTTGGAGGGAGACCGTGGCGGAGCGATAGTACGACGGCAGTGAGGAGCGGAGAGGCTGGTGGAGATGGGCGAAAGGGTGAAAAGTGGTCGTGAACTGGTGCCAGGTGCGCGCGAATAAGATCAGAGATGGTGCGGGCGGAAAGGAGGCTGGGCGCAATCAAGAACACGTAGCATACTCGATTCCTTTCAGAATCGGGTGAGGGAAGAGGGCATTTTGGGGTTTTATGGCAGGGCGCATCGAATGGCGAGCTCAGATTTGGACGAGGGTCAGTAACATAGGAGGTTAGTGAGGAGATGGGTGCGCCGGGAGATGGCGGGGAGATGACCGGGGCGCAGCAGGAAAAGGATAACTCGCGTGATCCTTGATAGGATTAGGCGAGGGAGGGGGCAAAGTGGGGGTTTCCGGCCACCGCGACCCCGAATCTGAAGTTAGAAATAACATTGGATTAGTAGAATAGAAGTCAGTGAAGAAAGCCGTGCGAGGGGCTATGGTGGGAGGAGTTACGAACTGGGGAGGGGAGAGCCTGGCTAATACCGCCTGAACGTGGACGGGAAAACGCACTAGGTGCGTGTCGGGGGTGAGTGAGCAATAGCGGTGGAGTAACAGGGCGAAGAATGTGGGTGTGGGGGAGTGGTAAAGTAATGAGCGAAGAGTTGCGGCGGGAGAAGGAGCGAGGAAGGGGGGGGAAGAGACTGCTAAAGTGCGAATGCATCTTTCCGTGTTACGGCTGAGGGTTCATTCACATTGACTTACGACGACGGGGAGGGGGGGGCGCAGCGTGAAAGCGGTGGCTTGAAAGTGGATCGGTGTGGCCAAGCGGGACTGCGCATGGCCTGGGAGGGATCGGCAGTAAGATGCATGGTCGCACCCTCCTTGAAAGCTAAGAATAAGGAGGGGGGGCGTACGGCACGTACCTGAGATCGAAGGCCAGTGAGCAGCGGGAGGGCAACAAGCAGTTTGGGGCAGACAGCCGCAGGGCAACGTGGGGAGAGAGTACCTACCTAGGGAGCTTGAAGTAGCGAGGGTGGGCGAGCGATGAGCTGAGAGTCGCCTGTTGGCCAGTATGCTGCCCATCTGGATGAGTGAAGTCGCAGCAAGACAGGCCATGGATAGTGCGGATCTGTCATAAGTGTTGCCTGTTGCATCAGAGAAACAACAAGGAGAACAGCAGCATATTGTGTCTTGCCCCTCTTACGAAGTTCGTATGGCTGTTTGATGTGGGGACTTTGAGGGAGGCGCCCCTTTGACGAGGCTCGGCTCGGTCACTGAGACGTACGTGTAGCAAGTTGCTGATGTCACTGATGCGAGAGAGGAGGCTGCAGGGTTGGACTCGCGACCCCCGTCTTGGAGTTGTGGCCGCTGTACGCTGGACTACGGACTGCATCTTCGGGGTGTACGGATATACGGCTGTTGGAGGGCAGGCCTGCAGCTGCAACGTTTGCCGTGTATTAGGCATGAACTGCCCCTATTGGCTGTATGCGGGTGGTTGTTAACTGCTAGGGACTGCTAGTGTTGCTGTAGCTGCTGAAGGCGGTTGTCATTGCTACAAGTTGCTGAGGGTTAGGCCCAGGCTGCTGCTGTGGACTGCTGATTGTAGACGACTCTTACTGTTGCTGATTGAGGGTGAGGTACTTCTGTGGACTGCGTGCGGGGTGCAGCGACTATTGCTAATTGCTATTTGGCCGTTGCTAAAAATACTACTGCTGCGCCTGAGGGCTGTTGCACGCGGCTGTGTGGCCACGATCGGATGAGGTTTGAAGAGATGGTTGGGCTGGGCAAAGTAGGGGGTCAGCGTTGCCGAATAAGAGGCCGTCAGGGGACCAATTTTGGCAGTTGAGCTCAACAGTTGACTCCGGTCTGACCAAGCTGACACGTTGGCCACCATTGCGGGGCCCTCAGGCGATCGAAGCTATCAAGGCCCTCTCACGCGAGTCTTAGTGCACCCCTCTTGTATCTGAGAGACTAAATACTTCTCCTTCTGCCCTTCTTACTCCAAGTCTACTCTGTTGGTGCTGAGGGGAAGGCGGCAGGCGGGATTGCAACCCGTAATCCGCGCCAAGCCCTTTGTGAGAGGTTGCCCCATCGATTGCGGGAGCTCTGCCGGAGCCTAGGCGAGGCTCTGGAGGCAGGGAATTGAGAGGTAACCATTCCTTTCCCTTTATATACCCTGACATAACCCCTACTTGTACGTCTTGCTATGTTTGACTGAGTGTACTGCATGCACCCCTACTTTGACTTTTGGTTTGACTTTCAGGACGTGATTCACATAAAGTAAAGGAAGGTATGCAAGTCTCAGTTTCAGTTTTGTTGATTTCCTGAACGCAGATTGTGAACACAAGGAGGCTGCATCTGGGGGAAGGGTGGGTGAAAGGTGGTTTTGTTTGAGATTGAACGGGTCCTATGGGGTCAGACCAGTTCCATAAGATTGGATGGCCTGACCCCTGTGTTTATTCTTGAATTGCATGGAGGGTCAGACCAGTTCCATAAGATTGGACGGTCTGATTGCTCTGAATTGTGAGGGTTTGACTGTGACTGACTTTTCAGGGGCCAAACCTGTACCATAAGATTGGAGGGTTTGGTTGCCATGTTTGATTGGGGTTTGTTCTGTTTATTTTGTTTTTGATCGAGGAGGTCTGAGCAAGTCCATAAGATTGGACGGCTCAGCCCTTTCCTGTTTCATTCTGAGGGAGTAATTCTCGCTGAGGGCAGGGCATGTCGATAAGATTGGACGGCCTTGGACTCATGCCGCACACAAAGAGATTAGAGAGAAACGAACCTGGCAGAAGACCAGACATGTTCCATAAGATTGGACGGTCTGGCCCAAAGCCTCGCACATGTTGGAACCCAAAAGGTTAAATTTTGGCTATTTTTTATACTATAATATTTATGAACAGGCTAGTCAAGCATGGGTTCCATAAGATTGGACGGTCTGGCCATAGCTTATCATGAAATAAAGAGAGTATAACTAAGAGTATAATTGAAGGTAACCCTTGGCAGATCGGGCCTTGTTCTAAGATGAACGGCTCAGTCTTATGCCCAACTTTTGAACACCAATCCCAAAGAGGTGTATATAATTTGGATATTAAACAGTTCAGGGCGACTGAGCCTTGTTCTAAGATGAACGGCTTAGTCATATGCCCAAAAGGAAGAGAGAAGTAGTTGTGCAACCCGTTCGTGCATACTCAATGGCTGAGTCAGACAGGTTCCATAAGATTGGACGGCTTGACTTTATGCCCTATGTAAGCTGGGTATAAGGGAATAAAGTAACGAGAGATTACGAACTTTTGTTTGCAAAGTTTGACTTGGGATGGCGAGAGTACTTACCTTGGTGGTTTGGCCCTGCATGTGACTGAGTGAGGCTACTACTTGGTCTGAGTTTTAGTTTGATAGGTAGTTGCTTTAGTGGCTCGCCACGTGCTAGAGCGATAGGAGTTAGGTCCGTTGCTGCGTTTTCTGGACTAAGTTTTTTTACTTAGATCGATTCTTGCATTTCCTGGGATCTTTTATTGTACTTAGCTTTGTATAAATTCTGGTAAGCTACTTTCTCTATGGGAAGTGCTGCCGAAATTTCTGCAAATTCAGGGAGTTAGACAAAATTGGACTTTGAAAAGTCAAAGACTATTTCTGTTTCCATATTCGGGCCGATATAAATTCTGAAAAGACACTTTTCATACGGGAAGCGCCGCCGAAGTTTTTCTGATTTAGAAGAGTTAGATTATATTTTGACAGGTGGCGATTCTGGCAATCCACCCTGAATAGGGGAGATCCTGCCGTTAGTCTACCTTTGCTTTGGGCACTGGCTTAGAGGTAGACTTAGACCTGGTTGACAGATAGTCTTGAGTGAGAATGTGTTTTGGAGTTCTTTTCTCCATGGACTTATAGGTTAGTCTGGGGATTGACCTATCTTGTGTTACAGGCCCACTTGACCGTTTGATTCAGGACTTGGACTAGATTCAGTTTGATCCTACGAGGATCATTTTCTGTTATCACTGATAACAGGTCGGTTGCCGATTCATCGGTGTACAACTCAATTCCAACTCACTCGTCACACCCAACCTAAAAGGCTTTAGCCCTGGTGACTTTATTGTTTGTTGAGGGTTTCACCCTGACTTTTATTGAATGGTCATTTAGCAAAGGTACTGAGTATTTTATTATGGCTGGTTGGGTGGGAGACTGGGGCTTGCATGGCTAAAGCAAGGGGTCTGAGTGTGGAGATTGGTTGGGGTTGACTCCGTGTAGTACGTGGTTGCTGCTCGATTCTTTCATGTGATTGCAGGTAGACCTTGTGGCTCGGATTTGGATTTTGGGGTTGTCTGCGATCTCATATATGTACTTATGGCTGTAAGGAGTCCCACAGTGCCTGTGAGCAGTGATCGTCGCAACTTTATTTCCCTTATGTGTGTATGCTTGGGTGTATTTACTGTGGGGGTTCGCGAGGCCGGGGCCGCGATTTACCATATATGACTGGCATCGTTGATCGGTATGGGACTGACCAGCAGCCGCGCAACCTTATGTAAACATCCTGAGTGCGATGCTTCGCTGCCCCAACGGCCAGAGGTTGTAGGATCGGGAGGCTCGCACGTAAACGCAAACGCTTGAGGTCATTGTAGGTTGTGGGCATCACCGAGGTAGAGAGAGGGTACCCCCAAAAGATCATGACCCTGGCTGGAGTTGGAGGAGACCCTTGGCCCATTCGTCTGCTTTTTAGGGTTTTTATGGTTGAACGTTGTAGTCCGTGGCAGCCGTCAAAGTCAAACCCCTTGATGTTTGACCGCCACGACAGCTTAGAGTTGTCTACTCAACCCCTCTGCACAGGGTGCAAAAGAGGGTGTGGTTTTCAACCGCGCATGGCGGTTGTCCAGCGCCGAGAGATTAACCCTCAAGGCGCGTGTCAGCCGACACTTGAGTGTGGAACGCGACCCTCGAGATTAACGAGGACCGCACGAGTATGGGTACTACATAGTACGCCATCATTGCGACTGCTTGCGCACGTTTGCATTGTGGGCCGATATGGGTTAGCCCTGCATCCGCGCAGTTTTATATTAAGTCTCGCGCGCGACGCCTATTCGATTTTCGCATCGGAAGGTTATGGGTTGGCTACCGAGGGGCTAGGAGCGTTGTCGCGTTGTGTGTTGTGTCGTGTTGTATGGGCATGTGTGTGTGTTTTACTTTTGTTCGTAAAGTGGTGTGCGCGTGGTGTGTGGGATGCGTCCTAGTCGATCGACGACGAGCCGCGCTTGGGACTTCAGCCCCCCAAGATGTCGATTCGCGTGCGGGCCCGACAGGCGTATTACCGCGCGTACCCCCTATGCTACAGCGAATGAGAAACGCCCTCGGCTGGTCCACCTCTGCGATTGCAACCGAGTAGCTTTCGTACTGTGGACTGGTAGCTCGGCGGGGATATGCCCACCGAAGGGAGGTGACAGCTCCCGTAAGGTGGAGGTAAGTTGTGCCTCGCGTAGGCCCTATCATGTCGTAGGGGCTCGCGAGAGGTATGGCTGGCGCACTCGGCCGAAGCGGCCTAAGGAAGCTTCATTTGTGTGTTCGCGGTAAGGTTGGTTCAACTCCTGCGTGACGCGGCCGAGAGGGTCCCGCGCTGCCACGTGCGGCGCCGGACCGATGCGCCCGACAACGCTCTTCCCGATTTCCGCCACCTTCAATTCCAGTGCAATGTTCCCGGTCGGTCGCCTTGGTAAAGCATGCTCAAAACGCCTCGAGGACGCCGACCCCTCACGCCGAGAATCACCAAAAGTTGTTGGACGGGAGCTATGGTGGCGTCTTGGATGCGAGCACTGGTTGGCGTAATGTCCAGGCTCACCACAATTGAAACATGTCGGGGGGCCACGCCTCGACTCCCGGTCATAGCTCCGGTCCCTATAGTCACGATTGTCCCGACTATAGTCTCTACTCTCGCGGTCATCACCCTCACGGTCACGTTGTTCGTCGTATCCAGACATGACACATAAATGCTCCTCACCGAAGAACTCTTGGTCGTAGCAGATCGTCCGCTCGCTCTTGATTGTCGCTTGCAGTCAACAACTCCCAGGTCGTAGTAGACAGACACCGCTACTATCCGAGTAGATAACCCGGTAAGACCGAGTCACTAAGTAACTGAGTGACTAAGCAGTGAATGGAAACATGTTCACTTATCTCGGCAAGTTGTCTCCAAGACAGTTCGCACGCGCAGTAGATAGTGTAATGGTAAATGGAACTCACACGTACGCACGTAGAGTAGAAATCACACGTACACACGCAAGCGTACACGCAGAGTAGGACTCACACGTAAAACACACAGAGTAGTCACTCCATCCCGGAGTAAGCCAAGTACAAAATCATAGAAAGTATTACGACCAAGTACGTTGCACAAACCCAAGAAACTCCAGTTCATTCCACAAGCTTCGACCGCTACCGCGAATGCGGGAGTCAGCCGTCCGTAAGGTTTTTGTTGCTTTAGTACATGATACCGCATACGTGAATAAGTAAGTATAGCAATTTGATTTCCTGAGCGTACTGATTAAGCTTTTTCAAGAGGAACTCGGTACTCTTTCAATGGTATATTCTCCTTAATATTGTAAAGAAGAACATGTTAAAAAAAAAAAAAAAAGATTTTCACTGCGAATAGATGATTTAATTAAACCTTTAGCATTATAAGGAGTAGAACAAGCTACGATCTGAAATCCTGGCGCTGATTGAAAATAAGATTCTAATCTTTAAGAATGTTCAATACCTAATTGTCTTCCTACTCCTCTAGGACCACGCACTACGAGAGGAGTTGTAAAATTCCCTCCTGAAGTATAATGTATCATTCCTGCATTATTACCAATTTTATTAAATGCTAAAAAAAAAAATCCCATATGCATTCCCTCTATAATAGGTTTAAGTCATGTCATAGCAGCACCGATTGCTATCCTAGTAAAACTGTTTTCTGCAATTGGTGTATCAAGTATTCTCAAATTACCATATTTTTCAAAAAGACCTTTTGTTGCTTTGTAAGATCCTCCATAATGACCAATATCTTCACCAATTACAAAAACTTTCGGATATTTTTTTATCTCTTCATTAATATCTTCATTTAAAGCTTCATATAATAATTTTTCTGCCATTTTTTTACATCAACTTTGAATTCAATTTGCTAGAGTAACTAGACTCTAAATAAAATTTGTATCTTTATATTGTAATTTCAATTTAACATTTTTTTTTTTTTTTTTCAAGAAAAAAAAAATGAAAGTAAAAAAAATAAATAAACACAATGATTAATTTTTTGTTTTATGTTTGAATAAATTTACTCGTTTCAAATTCAAAATTCAATTAAAAGATTTGATATCTATAAGAACAAAGAAAAGATTCGAGAATTTTCAAGATTGCGAGTATGAACTTGTATTAAATATATTTCAATAAGTAAATGAATGAGTTTTTTGTTTTCAACCAAATAATCAATTGATACTCGTATTATTGTATTTTATGAATTCAATTGTATGATTGAATTATGAAAATATTAATATATCAATGAATTTTATATTTCATAGCATAATTTGAATTCATATGAAAATTTATTTATATATACTTCAAGTCTTACACCCATATTACGAATCCTTCTAAATTGCAATTTTATTTATTCACGACTAAACTTTCATTAAAGTTAACTAAAGAAATAACTCAAAACTCAAATTAATAATAATTTAGCAATCTTGAATTTTTTTCGTAGTAGCCCGAGGGGTTGGTTTACATTTGGTCATCTTTGCTTTGCACTTCTTTTCTTTTTTGGTCACATATGGCGTGGGGCTAGAACATTGTTTAGAGATGTATTTGTTGATATTGATCCTTATATTGGTTCTCAAATTGAATTTGGAATATTTCAAAACTTAGTGATCCAACTATTTGGACAAGCAAATACGGAAATTGTTTTTCAATAGAGATTCTTGTAAAGTAAARGATTTTGATATATATCACATAGGATAGGAGGACAGACCCACTTATGTCATTAGTAGACTAGTTTGAAGAAAAACGAAAATTAAAACTGCTTACTACACCAAAACCTAAATATCCAGAATCAGATCCTAGTAAAGGGCTATGGCTTTCTATTCTATTATCAATAATAAAAATTATTGAATTATATTAACTGAATAATTAAATTAAATCACTGAATGAATTAGACTACCAGAGTGGTCCGGGGTCACTTGCCCAGTCGGGCCGAAAATAATAAAAATAATAAAAATAATAAAAATAATAAAAATAATAAAAACAATAAAAAATATATATATATTTTTTAAATTTCGTGCAGAGTTTCAATGTGACCTTGAGGCAAAACTTGTTCCGTTTATTTTTCTGCATAACATAGTTTTTTTTCGGATTTTTTTTTTTTTTTTTTTTTTTTTTTGCTGGGACCTTCCCTGGTCCTTGCACGGGCTGGCCACCGGCACCCGGGCGGCCCGACTGGTAGCCTAGTGAATGAATCATTTGATTGATTCTATCATCTTTTTAATATTATTTTATTTCTAATATATTTACTGAATATATTAAAATTTATATTCTTTTTATAAATAATATATAATTCAATGAATAAACTAATTAAGATTTTTTTTTCAGGTGTCGGCACCGACGGGGATCGAACCCACAACTTCCGCCTTGACAGGGCGGTGCTTTAACCTCATTGAAATACAATCCCATTGTTTTAAAAGAAAATAAGTATTGTTTTTTTCTTATATAAGAATAAGTAAAAAATAATTAAAAAAAATAAATATTTTTTGATTGATTAACCAATGAATTGCAAAAAAAAGTAAAGTGAAAGATCTACAATATGATAATTATTATTATAATGATAATTATCATATATTGGATATCTATAATATGATCTGGATATTTATACCATAGAAAATATGTTTAGAACAAGTACTGTAAATATACTCAAATTGTTTATTGTAAATATTGTGGTGCATGACGGCTCATTCATCTGTCCATAAACTATAACTACTTTGGATTCAGAAATGTTTTCTTCGTTACTAACCTTAGATTCTCTCATCTCCATATATAAGTCATTTCCTTCACGAGTTCTTTCTCCAACACCACCAAAAACAGACACTCCTCAATGTGCTTTAGCAATATTATTAATTAATTTCATAATAAACACTGGTTTACCAACTCCGACACCACCAAATAATCCAATTTTGCCACCTCTACGATAAGGTGCCAAAAGATCTACTACCTTAATTCCAGTGAAGAATTTTGATGTGACCCTGAGGCAAACGTTATTCAGTTTATTTTTCGGCATAACATAGTTTTTTATTTTTATTTATTTATTTACCTATTTGTTTTTTCTTTTGTTTTGCTTGGATCCTCTTTGGTTTTTGCACCAGCTCGTCGTCCGGGCAAACAAGGTGATCCGTGAGGCCTGACTCGTAGCCTTGGTTGTTATACAAATACGTTAGGTGGTTGCAATTTATTGATACAAGTAACTTTGAGTTCCCCTTAGTTTAAAATATATACAACGTGGTTACAAATTCAATGAGTAGAAGACGAGATTCCTTCAAAGTTATTGTTATTCATATGAATCTTGTATATGATTTCGCAGAATTTGCTGCAAGAAACCATTTACTAATTGAGTATTAAATTTGGAAGTATCTCTAACTAAAAGTTTCATAATGATTTACTTTTTCGTTTACTCGAAGATGTATAGAGACTACGTGTGCCGAATATGGAAAAAATGCAAAGACTATGTCTAATGTGACTTTTTTTTTTTCCCTCAACAGTACCCTAATTTATTTGTAGGCAGTAACACGTGATGGGAACCGAGCCCAACGTTCCTTATAAAAACATACAAAGCAATTTGAGATACCAAAATCACTACCCGACTTTGACTTAAAACATGAGGAATATTGGTGAACAATTGTCCAATTATTTTTAAAAAATTCTAAACAATCAAAAAATTCTACAAAAAAACACAATTGTTGGTTGTGAACAACAAAACGATCCACAAAAAACTAATGTTTTAATAAGGTTGAATCCTTACAAAAATTGGATCCTCTTACCAATGTTGCATTACCCGCCAACCCCACCATCCTCCTCCGGTAAGTCTTGATACTCAAGAGTCACCATCTCCTTAGTTACTTATCCTTCCCCTATCCCGAGAGTTCCATATTAAAGCCCACAAATATCATGTATCCTGCTAGCCCTTCCATAGATCTTTCTATCAGGTCTCAAACCACCACCCAAACTACAAGTTATAGGGGGTGAGTGTCCCCGCCACCAACTATTGTTTCGATCGTTCCAAAATGATAATTAAAACGACAAGCCACCTTCCTAGATATTATCATGAGTGTATTCACTACTTTGTCTGAGAGTCTTCCAATCCAAGGTTAAGTTTTTAGGTCATTCCTTCGATTTACTTCCTTTTATTGCAGTTTGTTTCAGGTACAAAGTTAGGTGGTAAATATTGTTAGGCATGCAAGGATCAATCTCGATAGGTCAAATGAGGTGAGGTTCAGTACGAGTAAATATCTTATGTTTTGAGGTATTTTCTTAAATTTTATATGTCGTATATCTACTGAAGTTTTCAATAACTCGTAATCGACCAATGCGAGAACGAGGTTGACCGGTGTTGGGGTGCGTACCCCTCTTGTAACTTTTAGCCAATGGGAGTTGGTGGCCTAGTAAGGATACGACTAAAAATAATAGAGATGTTCATTAACAACTATTAAAATTTTCAAAGACTTGCTAAACCACTAAAAAAATAACAAATACATGAATAAAACAATTCGCAAAGTGGAAAGAACGCTTCGGTCATCTAAACCATCACCCACTTCCTCCCCGACAAAAAAAAAGAGGGCATTTCATGCATTTCATGTGGTTTGGGGGTCAAATTATAAAGTTTGTTTGAAGAGGTATGAAATCGTTGTAATCTCATGAAAATGCTTCGTGGCATTTCATTCGTTTCATGTGGTTTGAGGGTCAAATTTTCTTTCTTTATTTTTCCGAAATGATATTAAATGGATGAAGTTTTTGAAAAAGGTTTCAGATTCTTTTATCCAAATGGTTGGATACGAGCATATGAAACCGCTTCTATGTTTTCAGTTACTTCAAGTCATTTCCTAGTTTGGGTGGGAAGACCTGAAACCTTTGAAATAACCTGAAGTGAATGAAACTTCTGAATGTGGTTTCAGGTCCCCCATTCAAATGGTTGGAAGACGACATTTGAAACCACTTTTATATTTTCAACCACGTTTAGGTCAATTCATGAGTTTCAAGTGTGAAAATATGAAACCTCTTAAACGACACAAAGTGGTTGAAACTTCTGAAAGCGGTTCCTGATCACCCCATCCAAATACCTAACACCCGTGTAAGCAGTTAGAAATGACATGAAAATAAAGACATACGTTAACCTCTTCTCCCCTATTCCCCAATAAAAAACTTCCGCCCTGCCCATAAACAACCCCCGCCAAAAGGAACTATTTGTTTTTATTTTATTTTATTATTTGTTATTTTAAAATTTATTTTTTCTTTGTTTTTTTTCTTTTTTGTTTATTGTGTAACATACTGAACGTATTTAGGACTTTCGTGAATATTTGCACACATTCGGGTATTTGGCCAAACATATATTAGTAATGTGAAAAAAGTCTTAAGGAAATTAAATGAGTACAACCTCACAACTAATGGAGGTAAATCGAGACATTGTATGAGAAAGACGGTAATATTGAGATTCTTTGCGATGAAAAGGGTCGTCGGTCAGATGCAAAGAAGACTAATAAAATTTTGGAATGATTGACTCCCTTCAGATTTGTTACTGACGTTCGAAGCTTCCTTGGAACTTGCGGATTTTGGCGTATTTTTATCTGCGGGTTCGCTGCGAGAGTGGAACACTTGCGAAAATTAGTACGCAAGAATCATATTTGGGAATGGGGAGTGAAGCAGTAGGCAGTCATTAAGGATATAAAGGTTGAATTTCGAAAAGGTGGTTTGAAATTGGAAGTTCCTTACTTTGATGATGGTGTAGGGCGTTCTTTCATCATCGAGACTGATGCAGGACTCACGACTTTTGATGGAGTTCTAATTCAGAAAGATGAGGAAGGATGAGAGCGGTCCTTGAGATTTGAAAGTAGGACTCCAAATGTCGCCGAACGAAACTATTATCAGTTCAAAAATGAGACTCTCGTAGTGCTTCACTGCCTTTGTATCTTCATGAAGTATGTGTTTGACAGACGGTTCATTTTATGAGTTGATCCCCCAACTTTAGCTCAATTGCTCAAGAACTATTCTCCTTCCGATCCTACCATTGCTCGACAACTTACGTACATTTGAATGTTCAATTTTGAAACTAAATGAATTTCAGGCACTTAGAATTGCGCAGATAATTTGAGTCGTGTTGATTGGGACTCGTCGACGGATCAGGCTGAGGATTCAGTCTCTGTGTATGGGTTCCTAGAAGAAGAAAAGTTGAAGTTAAGTATCAACTCGTATAATTACTTGGCGGATGCAACAATCCAGCATGGGAAAACCATTTGGAATGCTCCTGATTTTCATTAAGTGCGATTCGAGTTAGTGATGGGGAAACCATTTATTGAGGAGGACTCATGAGGTGAGAGAACATAAAAAAAAATGATGAATTAGGATTTATATCATAAGGTCGAACTTATCAAAGACCCACTAACGATTGATCAGGAGCATAAGCAAATCAACAAGATTTTTATGATCACTGGGAAGATGTTCGTCCTTGTGAATTTTCTGATTTATTAGGACCGCATGAAAATTAAGAATGAAGATGGGGACGACATTGAGACCAGAAAAACTTGCAAAGAATGAGAATATGATGAGAAATATAGATTGATGGGGATGTGGTTAAATGGTGAGTTGAGAGAGGATGAGGTGGATCCAGTTGTTCCCCAGCAGAGCAACAACTTTGTTGTATGATATGGTCATCTCTTTAAGAAATTCAATAATGGTATTCCAAAGAGAGTGGTAGCAGGGGTTGCACAACAACTTGATTGCAGCCTTTCACAATGGTGTGACAGACAGACATAGATCGACATGGGTTACATTGAAAAAGGTTTAACATTTTTATTTTTTGGAAGGGATCAACAAGATGGTAATTGTCTTTTGTAAATGTTATCCCCCTTGCATTTTGTTCAACCCCTTAATCCACGCCATACAGCTGAGCCGGGAGTTGTGGTACACCTTGATTTGTTGATTATGCCACCTGGGATTAGTGGATACAGATATATCTTCGATGCGAGGGATAACCTAACTAGGTTCGTTGATGATTGTGTCATTCGCGAGGGTACTGGACAAGTTTTAACAGAATGCATTGAAAAGTATTATCTTCAGTACCTGTTTGTCCGGAAATTTGTCATGAATTGAGGTGGTGAATTCCGAGTTGGAAAAGTGCAAACACTTTTGAAAAAGCTTTAAGGAAGTTTTAACTATACTACAAGGGCACATCCCCAGGCTAATGCGCCGGTTGAACGTGGACATGCCACTCTAACAAATTTGATGGCAAAATGGTATGCAGACAATCCATCAAGATGACCAATATATTTAAGGACAACATTCTTTTTTGAGAATGTTACTATAAAGCGAACAACTGGGTATGCTCCAGTTACATTGTGGTTTGGGCGACATGCAACCTTTCCAATTGAAAGTTTTTTTACCACTTGGTGAAAGTAGAATGTGAAAACGAAGCTTTCAACGGAAGAGTTGTTGAAATTAACGGCGAGACAGGTGATGGCGACTGAGGAAAGGGTTGAGGAGGCCGCTATTTCTACATCAGAGAGTAGATAGGCAGACAAGGAAAAATGAGATATGGGGCCTTGTGTTCGTAAAAAGCCGTTGGAAGTTGGGAATATTGTTTTTCTTTATGACACGTCCTTGGAAAAATAGTGGTCTCGAAAATTGCACAGTCGATGATTGGGGTCCTATCACATTGCTATAAAATCTGAGCATAGAGGTTATGAAATCAAGGGACTGGATATGACTCGTGGTCGGAATTGGGTGTCAGAATCGCATTTGAGAAAATTTATTCAAAGGATTTAATAAAAGGTTTCAGTTGATATAGAACTTTTGATAATGAAAAACTTAACTCTCTTCTTTTAATTTTTTTTTTATACATGGGATCATTAATTGCTGACTATTATCTGAGATCGGACGAAGTGTGAATGCTACTTTGAACTTTTGAGATTTGGATTTAATTTGGGGCACATGGTTTCATGTTTGTAATAATTAATATTATTTACAACTTTGGTTCGTTGAAAAAGTTCGTAAAATTTTATGGATGGATTGAAAATTTTATTTTCGACTCCTAATTTTGAATGTTTTTTTTCTACTTTTTGATGTAATGAAATGCAATGCGATTGTATAAATATTATTGGACTGGAATGTTATGGAACTCTATGTGAAAATGTATGTTGTTACTTGATGTACGTTTTGTTGTAAAAAGTTATAGGACAATGATATGTTATTTGATTTTATGGCTTGTAGGATAGCACTATGTGTTATTCGCTAAGGCATGCACTTCAATTATTTATCATACACTAAAAGTTTCATAGTATTTTTAATTATCATGCTATGATGAGTCCTGATGCAGTGAACTCTGTAAATGGTAGTGAGGCCCATGTCGAAACTTGGTTTCCTTATCCATAATGAAATTTGTCATTTTTTACTTTTTAAAGAGGGTGGCTACACTATCATTGAAAAATAGAAAAATGTTATTGTGGTTGTTGGTAACTTGGTTGTAAGAGTGACGACTGTCGTTCGCCATGGGGGAAAAAGTGGTTACCTTGGTCTTGTGACAGGCCGGGTCGCCTCGCCTATATGGTCGAGTCTGACCAACTTCGATCATAGAAAAGGGGTAGTTCAACCTTACAAGTACGGGGCTAGCAAAAACATGACACTGGAATTGGCGAGAAGGTGGTGAGGCTTGAGTTTAAAACGGGGCTTGACGTCGAGATGCTATCCCATATGACGATTACACCACTCCTCGACGCATATCACAAGGTATACAGGAAAAATATCATGTGTGATGACTCGTAATTAGAGTGGGATACAAAACCTGGACAAGAAATTTCGATGAATAGTTTCTCTCTACGTAGCATCGTGTTCGCATTCGGAGGCGAACGAGAACATATTCGCTCGAAAACGAACAAGCGCCCAAAACCCTCCGAACAAGAACATAACCCCCCCCCCCCCCCTCAAAAAAAGATGAAAAAATGTACGTTATGTAAAATATCAATACAAGCAACTTTTGCCTTGGAGTCATGTTCAAATTCGTAGCCAATCATGAGTTAAAAATCCGAAACCAAAAAAATACATATATGCAGAGTTGCCAGGCCGAACGTACGTAGGCCCCTAAGCTGACCCCCGAACGTTCGGGCGCTCCGATCCCCGTACAGGGCCCGAACTCGAAGGGGTTCTTACCCCGCCAAAAAATATTTTGATACCTAAAAATTATTATTATTATTATTTTTTTTTTTTGTGAGTTCTTTGTTAAGTAAACTACCTTTCTGTGAAGCCAAACAATAATGAAATATCGGCAAAGATGGTGGTGTAAAAACTTGCTTTTCCACTTACTAATTTGTTTTTTTCTCTTTTCACTTTTTGTTTTCCCTTTATTTCGAAGCATGAAAAAAATTATTATTTTTTTAAACTTTATTTGTAGGTTCTTTATTATGTAAGCTACATATGTATAAAATTTCATGGCATTTGACAAAGCTTAAAAAAAATAAAAAATCGCCGGTGTCAAAAACTTGCTCGTCCACGTAATAGTTTCATTCTCGTTTTATGTTTTCTTATTTTCATTAATATTATTTATTTTTCGTACTTAATTTTTATTTCAAATTTGGTAAGGAATTTGGATGTACTGTTGAGGCAAATGTTGTTTAGTTTATTCTTCTGCATGACATATTGTTTTTTCAGAATTTTTGAAAACCTTTTTTTTTTTTTTTTTTTTTTTTTGGTTTCGCGTAACGTTCGAACTCGTCGAGAGGGGTTCCCAAATGTTCGGGCGTTCGGGTTCGGGTGTTCGGCCCGCTCCGAACGCCAGCAACCCTGTATATAATTTTACGATAAAAAAATATGTTCGCGAGCTGTTCGCGCGAACGCGCGAACACGTTCGTGCGAACATGAAGGGGCGCGAACACGCTCGCCATGCTACGCAGGTTTCTCTCATGAATGGTTGGTTCGGATTCTGTTTAGGCTGCCCATGAATGGTTGGTTCGGATTCTGTCTAGGCCGCCTAGAAGGTTGATTATTTTAAAAGACCCATCAGAGGGTTAAACCTAACTTTTTTTAGATAAATGAATGTGTCAACCAATTGGGTTTTTTAAAGGCTATCCGAAAGCTTTTTCGGCATCATTCTGAGAGACTAAATGATGTTTTTGAGTAATCACCAGTAAGATGATGCTGGAGCCATTTAGACAAAGTTCCTTGAATATTTTAATAATTCCAAAATTTGATCTGGTAAAAAAAATCAGGTTTTTGTGATAGGCTTACCAGAGGTTATATCTGGTACCATTCCAATAAAGAGTGATTGAATTTTAGACTACCGAGGAAATGACTCAGATTTTGGTTGACAGCTTCGACTTAATTTCGATTGGAGGGAATTTTGTTGTCATTTATAGAGGAGTTCCATAAAAATCCAGAAAGACCTATGTTACTTACTAATATAGGGTGAAACGATGGGTATGCCGTTCAGTACAGCCTGAGAATGTTGTCAAAGCAAATACCCTGACAAGAGTATTTGTTGGGGTTTTTGAACGTCGAACACTGTCCGACTTTTTTTCTTGTTGAATTGAAAGACTTGATAAGACCGACATTTGTAAAAGTTCATTCCGACTAAATATGATTGCGAGAATATAATTTTTTTGGACCTTAGTCCAGATAGATACGACGTTCGATAGTAATGGCATAGTTTGCGGTTTCTAGTAAAGCCGCACAAATAGCCGGACATGGAAACGCTAAAGTTACGGGAAGGGGAGGCGACAGGCCGATGCTAAGACCTACCCGGTTCGGTGACCGATCAAGCCATGGTTATGCCGTCAATCGACGGGGTAGGGCCAACTGTGGCATCGTCAAGCTCGACTGTACTGGTAGTGGTAATGAACTTGAAATAGCTTGGACCTCTATGGATACAATGGTGAAGAGAGAGAGCTAGGGAGCCAAAGACTGATGATTGGAAGTCTTAGCTGACGTTTCAAAAACTTTCGAGCAAGCGAGTCATATTCTCTCATCCATGAAAATCATGAAAATCACATCTCTTCTGGAGTTGGAAATCCAAACTTCACCTTAGGATTTGGTACAAGAGAATTCTTTCTTTGATCAGAAAGAGCTCCCTATAGGCATTGTGAAAAAGAAGATCAGTTAGGTCTTCCCTTGGGGGGTGTGGAGGTTGGATTGTTGGAGGCTGAACATTTGTTCAGCAATGGATTGAGGGCCAAACATCATATCATTATCTTAGGCTTACATCAGTTATAAGCGGGGTCGATCAAAAGGGCTAGTATAGTTCACTGGAGACTGCCAATATATCTTCAAGCACCCGTCGTGAAACGGCGCTACCGGTACCCCCGAGGTTTCTGACGTCAGGGGTACCGGTGGTTTAAGACAGCTTGCAGAAGTGCCAGAAGACTCATCACTTGCCATGTTGACGAAGTGCACTAGTTCCAAACTTACGTGGTCTCTGCTCGACAGGTGTTGAGCTTCCAAACCACTGCAAGCCTCTGGTACATGGCATCTTCTATAGGATACAACAGAATCACTAGGTACATTGCATCTAGGAGTGAGTAATTTTGCCAGAAAACAGCAACAAGACATCCTCAAGCAGCACGCTCTTCCTCGTCTTTACCCTCTGTTGGCAACAGGTAGGCCTAGGTGCTTTGGCGGCTGCATCCTGCTTTGGCGGCCTAGGTTAGAAGCTGATAAGCCTGCGTCCTTTGGGGGCTCCATTCTGCAGCAAACAAAGGTTCAGCCTCTCTGTTGGTAGCACATAAGCCTGCGTGCTTTGGGAGCTACTTCTGTGCCTTCAGGTAGTTAACCCCTGCCATTGGAACGCGAGACGTTCTCCTCATTGCCTGACCCATTTTTGTACGCGTGAGCAGAAGTGATGAGCTTCATGACACTTTTGACTCTTTTTGTCTCTTTTTTTTGTTGTGTTTTTTTGAATAGTTTCTTCTTTACAGGCTAGATGTTCTTGCGCTAAGCCGTGATGTGCATCTCGCACCTTTTTCCCTAATTGTGCTCTCTTAGGTCAGTGGCGGACAACAGGGGGGAGGTCCCACATGCAAAGAGGATTGGATTCAAGCACCTGAATCTGAATGTGTTTTATGCAGGGATGCAGAAAAGCAGATCAACCAACGAGTCTAGCTCAATTGGTCCACCCACGAACTTCATTTGAAATTTGAATTGAAATTTAAAACTTCAATACCTTTTTTTCAAAAAATATATTTTATTACTTTCATGTTCTCCAAAAAGAAAGAAAAGGAAAAACAACTGAAGAAAGGAAATAAAACTGTCTGCAGCCCGCCTGAATCGAAGTTAAGGACCATGACCACGTACGGCGCACTTAGTGCCAACCAGCTGTGATTGCAATGAGCCCAGACGTGATGATACTCGTCAACATTACCAGTCCATATGATTATCGATCTGCTGATGAATGACAAACAATCTCAAATGTGTGTGATGATAGAATGAGGTGAGAATCATACACAGACGAAGGAGGAGAGAGGGAGAATAGACAAAGGAGAGAGAAGAAGACAACAACCCACTTCTACTTCGGGTTCCTCCTCCTCCTCGCCACCTCATCAATCAATAGACTGAATACAATGTCTGAAGTTCTTCCTCAAGGTGCCACGTGGCACATCAATCTGTCTACATCAGCAAATGGAGAGTATCGTCATAAACCAGGTACGTATCCTTGATAACCACAGTCTTGATCCCCTTCCGAAGTGACGAAGAATCAGAACAACCTCATCAACCTTGCAACCCGCCACGTCATCAATCATATACAGGTGGCAGCGGCCACGTCAGCATCGGCGCGTGGCAGCTGCTGACGTGGCCCCTGCCACGCGCCAATGCTGACGTGGCCACTGCCAGCACCATGCCAGCCAGCAGCGCCTTGCCGTCCTCCTCTGTCAGCATAGGGCAAACGTCAAGCCAATGACGCAAGACTGAATGTCATCCAGCCAGGAAGTTAACTCTTAAATAGCGTGGATGCGGGGTCTGGACCCCGGGTGCTGAAGTCCTGCACCGTCCAGATCTCGATGTGAAGGAGGGCCCAGATTGGCCAGAAACTGTATTCCTCCCGCCCTAAATATTGTCTGGGTACCTGCACACAATAAGTGAATGTATCCGACCATAGGCCTGGGCGCGGTACCTTTGACTCTACAGTTAACTTTGACTGTTGAATTTCCTTTGTGCTGCGTTCGGTCACACAGCCTCCTCGACAGACTCAGGCTGGGCATGTGTTAGTCACATAGCCCAGCATAGTCTGTGCTTTACCGGGGGCAACGTTCTAAGCCCCGGTCTGCTGCTGAACAGGGTTACTGCATTCCTGCCGACCCAAATTTCGAGTTCCATCGCAGAAACATTTAAGACTTCAACCCACGTTCATAAGCAGAGACGATATCAGGAGCAGATTCAAGGAATTCTTTTTTACTAAACCATCTGTCCTCATATGGTTTCTGACTTTTAAAACGAACCTTGAATTGCTTCTGGGGTCATCCTCCTGCACCTGTAGAGAAGAATCCTTGTTCTATAATTTGGTCCGCTTCATATCCACCATCCATATCTGGCGGTATCATAGATGGTCTATGAGGGAATTCATCTCCTTCTACATAAGGTAACAACTTACTCGCATGAAAGACAGAATAGGTCATGAGATGAGGGGGTATATCAAATTCTGTAAGACGGTCCCTCTGCATCTCCAATCACTTTAAGAACTTCCCAGAGTCCAAAACAGACAGGCAGTAGTTTCTGAGAGACATTTTCTTCTAGTGAAAACTCTTTAGACTTGACCCAGACCAAATCACCTTCTCTGAACGTTGATGGTCGTCGATGCTTATTAGCTTGTTCGATCATTCGGTCCCGAGCTTTCTTCAAGTTCTCCTTTACCTTTTTAATGTCTTCTTGAAACAATACTGCGTATTCGCGGGTCCCTGGAGGTAACCTAAGAAACTGATCCCTCGTCAATACATCAATGGGATGCTTAGGTTTCCACCCTTTATGTAGTGCGTTAGGTGTTCGTCCTGTAGAGGTATGAACACTACTATTATATGCACTTGCTATCTTAGGTAAGTTCCCATCCCAATATATTTGATCGGGTTTTACATCCATGCGCAGAAGCTGTTGGCACAAACGGTTCATTTGTTTACTCTGCCCATTCGTTTCAGGATGTCTACCTGACGACATGGTTAGACGTGTACCGTATGCCTCCATCAACTTTTGCCATGACATTCTTGTGAACCGGGTATCTCTATCAGATACAATGGATAAAGGGAAACCATATTCAGTCACCCATCGTATCTGAAACTTTTGGATCACAAGTTCCGTTCTAACTTTTTCGGGTAAGGGAATGAACATAGGATATTTAGAGAAACGATCCACGATCACCATCACTTGACTATTGCCATGCCGACTTTTGGTGAGACTCATGAAATCCATGGAAATAGACTCACCTGATTCGCTTGGAATTAGTAACGGTCTGAGAAGACCAAGTGGATTCTCATGTGAGGGTTTGTTTATCTGACACACAAGATAAGTACGAACATAAGTTAGTACATCCTCTTTCAATCTCTTCCATTCAAAGCGTTCTCTAACTTCAGCGTAAGTTTTCTTGAAACCAAAATAACCTTCGGCGTCGTGACATTCCCCAATAATCAGACTTTTGATTTCTTCCTGGTGAAGAATACACAATCGTTGTTCAGTTTGGTCTAGCAAGAAAAACAAACCATCAGTTATCTTATAGTTGGGAAGCAGACTTGGGTCTTTCGCAAGGACATCCATGATAGGTTTCCATATTGGGTCATTAACATATCCTTGGCGAATTTTATCTTTCAGATCATTCCTGACGTCTAGGTAAGAGACAATGGCACCAAAGAAATCACATTTTCTAGACAATGCATCTGCAACCACGTTAGACTTACCTTTGATAGTGTTCAACTCAAAATCAAAGTGTCAATGAATGCAGACCATCGTACTAGCTTATCAGAGAGCCTAGGCTGTGTCTTTATCCACTTCAGGGTAGAGTGGTCTGAATACACAGTGAAGTGTCTCCCTAATAGATAGTGTTTCCATGTGTCTAAGGCACAGACTAACGCATACAATTCCTTTCATAGGTAGAATTGACAACCTTTTCAGATGGCAATCGTGCAGACATAAACTCAATCGGTTTGTAACCATTGCCGTCGTTTTGTTGAAGCACTGCGCCAATCCCATACTGACTTGCATCAGTGGTGACCACAAAGGAAAGAAGTGGATCAACAATTTTTAGAACAGGGTAGTGAGTCAGAGCGTACTTTACCTTTTTAAATGAGGACTCACAATCCTTGTCCCACAACCATATTGTTATTTTCTTTAGCAATCTTCTCATTGGTGTAGGGAGTAATGAGAAGTTCATAACAAACTTCCTATAATAGCTTGCCAAGCCAAGAAATGATCGTAACTCGGTTACAGACTTAGGTTGCGGCCAATATCTAATTGCCGATATTTTCTTTCCTCCAGGCCTGAGGTCATCTTGGTTCACTATATGTCCTAAGTATAAAACTTCGAGCTTAGCGAACTCATACTTCTTCGGGTTGATTTTGAAGTTGCCTTCTCGCATCTTACTCAAAACCAGACGAAGATGCTTCTCGTGTTCTTCCAAAGTTTTACTATACACGAGAATGTCATCCAAATAGACGATGACGAACTGATCCAACCATTGACGAAATAACTCGTTCATTGACCGTTAAAATGTAGCAGGAGCATTAATCAATTCGAAGGGCATTACCATAAACTCGTAATGGCCATACCTGGTCCGGAAAGCAGTCTTGTGTTGATCCGCGGGCTCCACCTCGAACTGATGGTACCCAGACTTCAGATCAATTTTACTGAATTTCTTGCATCCCTATAGTTGGTCAAGTAAATCGTCGATGCGAGGGAGTGGTTCGGCATTCTCGACAATGACGGCACTCAACCCTCGATAGTCAATACAAAGATGCAATTCACCTTCCTTTGGCACAAACAAGACAAGTGCTCCGTAAGGAGATGAACTAGGGCGAATCCATCCCTTGTCAGTAAGGTCCTGCAGTTGTTTCTTTACCTCCTCAAATTCCCTGGAAGACATTCGATAGATAGGGCCCTTGGAAATTTTACTACCCGGAATAATCTCAATGGTGTGCTTTATAGCACGTTCAGTAATTCCGGTGGGTTCTTTCTGCAGATCCTTATATTCAGAAAAAAAACTTTCAATCGTCGGAGGACAGGAAGAAGAAGACTCACCGGCTTTCTTTACCAGTACCAACATAACTTCGTGTTCCAACTTTTTATTAGAAACCATCGAACGGAAAACTGGATACCTCATACAGCAAAAGGATAGACTTGAGTCTGAGCCAGACTTATGATATAGTTTAATTGGTTTCAGTTCTGATTGCGCATCTTTGAGTTGCACAATCTTGTTTTTTAAATGAATGTCTGGGTTGGCTTCTTCGTGCCAGTCCATACCCAGAATGGTATCAAAAGGTAAATTTTTTTTTATGAGGAATAATAATTTATGCACAATCTTCTTTCCTTCCCTCGTTCGAAACTGACACTTAATACGATCAACATAATGAGAGACAGTGATCGTACTCTTGTCTGCTAACATAGACGTTATAGGTCGAGACAAGCCTTTTACCTTCATGCCGAGATGCAACTTACGGATTGCTTTCTCGGAGATGTAGGACCTCGTTGATCCTGGGTCCAACATCGCACCAACTCGTGTTCGTGCGATCTCAACATCTGCAAACAACAACTCGCCCTTAGTCTTCGCCTTTCGAGCCCATGAGCTATGTAATGCTAGCAATTCGTTACCTAGCTCATCAAGGGAGTCGTCCAGAGAGACAAAACATAAGACATTGTCCATGCGCTCCTGCCAAGTCTTTCTAGTCATACCCATTTCGACCCATGGCTTCCCATCGGCAATGTCAGTGTGCCATGAAAACGCTCTTTGTTTCTACCCTCCTGTCCTGGGTGACCCTCCCTTATTGGCCACAACAACAGTGACTTCCCCCTTCCCGGAGTCACTGCTGTTATTATTTTCCTCGTTCGGCCACTTTTCCACTGTGTCGTCGTCAAAGAGGACAAGGGTGTGGTCTTGGCGCTTCTGTTGCAAGAGAACTCGTTTTCCGTTGTATTGTCTACCTCCTCCTCCTCCAGATTTAACTACCGCTGCACAAGAACTTTTGACTTGAAAAGTCATCTGTTCCCTCTGCAGGGCAAGGTAACGAATTTGCCTGTAGTTATACTTACCGGATTTCGCTTCAGTGACTAAGTGTCTTCGGATGGGCTCAGGCACCACGCGGAAATAGATGTACAACACTTGGCTGTCCTGCAAGTTCAACCCGGGAACCTGCAACAATCGGTCAACTTCGCGGGACAAAGCCTCAACTGACGTCCAATGCTTTTGACCAATCGACGTCAATTGATCAAAAGCCTTGTCGACCGTCGTCTTGTCGAGAAAACGGTCCCTGGTTTTCGCCAAGAATTGTTTCAGTGTCAGAGTCTTCGCCCACTCACCGCTGTCTTCGAAACCCGCAGCATTGACATCGGCCAACGCCCATTGCTTGGCCTCACCACCCATGCAAGAAGTGGTGAACGCGACTTGGGACTCCGGCGCGACCGGTGTGGTACTCACATACGTTTGGATTTTTGCAATCCACAACAACAGACTTTCTTTCTTGTTGCAAAACGTAAACGACAACTTCATCTTTACCTTTTATTTTGCTTTGGTTTTTCGGGTTTCGCGCTTATCTTTTCTAGAGTTCCTTTATGAGTCGATTTAGAAGAATGAGAAGAGTGAGGAGTAGATGGTTGACTTGATCCATTTCCATTGGATCCATTTCCATTAGTCGTTGTCTTTATCACGGGACCAGCAGACTTTATTGCATCCACCATCAACTTCTTTACTTCTTTCTTCTCCTTCTTCTCTTCTTGTTCTTCTTCTCCCTGAATCTGATTCTTACCTTTTACAATATTAGCAATTGTTCTCAATCCAACAGTGATTTCATCCAACTGATTTTGCTATCTATCAATCTTTTCCTCAAGGAAGGTAAGATATGTCACAACGTGAGCCAACGTTTGTGACATGTCAGTCTGTTCACTTATTTCTGTTCCTATCACTCGTCTGATCTCTCTAACCTTTTGACCTCTTCGCTGTTCCTGTTCTCTTCTTCGGGCTAATTCCTCTTTCTTTCTTTCTTCGGCAGCCAGAGTATCTCTGAGCTGCTGGATGTTAGCATCAATCGTTTCCTTACTTCCGGTTTCGCCTCCCCTTTACGAGTAGCTTCCATAATCTCTTCCAGTTGCTTCAAAGCAAACTGGTCTACAGCCTGTTGCCCCTGTGCAATCAATTTGGAGGCATCTGTACCAGCTGCCACAACCTCCACAGCCGTGATAGACTTCTTCAGGGGGTCTTCAACCCCCTGAAGATCGAAATTATCACGGATGTGTTGCTCGGCTTCTGGTCCAGACAGTTGTACCTCCATCAGAAACTGACTCCACAAGGCTAACAGTTCCTCTCTCTTTCTGTCAGCCTGTCCCCTTGTCCTAAGTTCAGACGGTCCTTCCCCAACGGAAAACGCAATTGGAATAGGGAACAAGAAAGTGGTCACAAATCTCGTCAAGATAGACTGTTGCAGACATTTCCAGAAGTAAAACATCTTGAAGGAACAGAAACACGAAAATTCGTTGGCCAGATTGTTCTACCGCAAAATATACAATTCACGGTTTCCTGAATCAGCACACTGTTCTTCCTTACTTAAACCAGCACGCTGTTCTACCGCAAGAGACAATAATTTCACGGTCACCTGTCCCAACACTCAGTCTAAGTCAAAAGAATAATAATAATAAGAAACATAAGTTTTCTAATTCTATTTGCTGTTCTGTTTTTTATGTGATGACATCCTAACTCAGGTACCGCAACTCCAGGCCAGCATGATCATCAACAAACACAAGTGAGTACACAGACCCACAACACAGCCAGACAACAGGTAAGTCCGCCAACAAAATCAATCAATAGTTAGTGTTTTCCCCTTCTTGCTGTTTCGTCCTTCTTTGTCCTGTGTGACCAGCACCCAATCTCACGTTCGGCACCACAGCCACGTCAGTCTTCTTGCCGTGCCGCTTCAGTCATCAGAATGCTGTCCTCACTAGGCACGGTCGTGCCTGCCACGTGTCACCCCTGACCTGCCAACTCAGCAACTCGATGAGTATGCCAGGTCAACAAGTCTAATCAATATCATCAATGGGGTGCACGTCAGCAATGTATGCTGAAGTCGAAGTACCAGCTTGCCACAAAGTCGAAGTTCCAACCTGCCACGTGTATCCCCTGGAGTGCCAACTCAGCAGCACTTCTGTCTGCCAGGTCAGGACCAAGGTCCAGTCAGCATCATCGAAGGAGTACACGTCAGGAGCAGTACCAACGTGCCACGTAAGCCAGGTAGCGGAATATGACACTGCCACGTCAACCTGCTATCTCACCGAATGGTGAGTCAGCAATGCCACATCATCAATCTGCTATCATCCACCGGCCACGTCAGCGTTACAATGCCACATTAATGCCGCGTCAGCATCGGACATGTGTACCAAGGCCACGTCAATGCCACGTCAATGCCATGTCAGCATCGGACATCTGTACCAAGGTCACGTCAATGCCACGTCGATGCCACGTCAGCATCGGACATGTGTACCAAGGCCACGTCAATGCCACGTCAATAATCTGACGTGCGCTGTCTTCTCCAYGTCAGCCTCTTCAATGTAGATGCCACCACTTGTTGTTGTCGTCCCTGTCACAAGATCGGAAGATCTGCTCCGATACCAAATTGCAATGAGCCCAGACGTGATGATACTCGTCAACATTACCAGTCCATATGATTATCGATCTGCTGATGAATGACAAAATCTCAAATATGTGTGATGATAGAATGAGGTGCGAATCATACACAGACGAAGGAGGAGAGAGGGAGAATAGACAAAGGAGAGAGAAGAAGACAACAGCCCACTTCTACTTCGGGTTCCTCCTCCTCCTCGCCACCTCATCAATCAATAGACTGAATACGATATCTGAAGTTCTTCCTCAAGGTGCCACGTGGCACATCAATCTGTCTACATCAGCAAATGGAGAGTATCGTCATCAACCAGGTACGTATCCTTGATAACCACAGTCTTGATCCCCTTCCGAAGTGACGAAGAATCAGAGCAGCCTCATCAACCTCGCAGCCCGCCACGTCATCAATCATATACAGGTGGCAGCGGCCACGTCAGCATCGGCGCGTGGCAGCTGCCACGTCAGCATGCCCAGAAGACCATCACCAGCCAGCACCATGCCAGCTAGCAGCGCCTTGCCGTCCTCCTCTGCCAGCATAGGGCCGGCGTCAAACCAATGCCGCAATGTCGCAGCATAGCAACAGCGTCAAAGTCTACGCGTGAAGTCAGCATTCACGCAAGACTGAATGTCCTCCAGCCAGGAAGTCAACTCTTAAATAGCGTGGATGCGGGGTCTGGACCCCGGGTGCTGAAGTCCTGCACCGTCCAGATCTTGATGTGAAGGAGGGCCCAGATTGGCCAGAAACTGTATTCCTCCCGCCCTGAATGCTGTCTGGGTACCTGCACACAACAAGTGAATGTATCCGACCATAGGCCTGGGCGCGGTACCTTTGACTCTACAGTTGACTTTGACTGTTGAATTTCCTTTGTGCTGCGTTCGGTCACACAGCCTCCTCGACAGACTCAGGCTGGGCATGTCTCAGTCACATAGCACAGCACAGTCTGTGCTTTACCGGGGGCAACGTTCTGAGCCCCGGTCTGCTGCTGAACAGGGTTACTGCATGATAGCCTGCTTGATACCTCCGCTCGGTATAAGTAGGGTCTTTGGCCAACATGGGTGTGAGTGTGAGTGTTGAGTGGTGTGTGGGAGAGTGTTGGCCGTAGACACTGCTGCTACTCGATGGGAGGTGGGGGACGATTGAAAAGGGAGGCGCAGATACTGGCAAAATGCTCTTGACTTTGTGTCATCTGGAACCCCACTGGAGGCCCCAACCCTGCACCCTTAACCACAAGGGCAAGGGGCAACATGCATTATCCCCTTCACCGTGATTGGTAGCTATGCTTGCAGGGGTCCCCTCTCTATATAGCCTTTGGCTTAGTTAGGTAGTGAAAAAAAAAAAAAAAAAAAAAAAGTCAAGACCAGAGCATCTCAGAATGACATAATTATTGTCAACGGCACCATTGTGAGTGCAGCAGACAAGGAGTTTGTTTTTTGTTTTTTTTCTCAGCCTCCTTTTGAAGAAGTTATTTTAAGTTTTCTTCTACCGTGACCATCAATCAATACAATCCTGCCTCACCTCGCCTCAGTGGACTGGACTATGCCTAAGCCCTGCCCTTCTTCCCTAACCCCTGCGCTTCTTCCCGAATCAATTATCACTGTACTTGGGCCAACATTCAGTCTAGGTACAGCGACCTTCTATTCAGTTCGGGGGAAGGTGGTTGCAGGATCACTCACGAAGGCTGAGCGAGTGCCAAGTTTCTCTTTTTTCCCCCTTTTTTAAAATGCCGGTACACCATACCAGCCTTGTTGAAAGGCACTCGTCACCTGGTCCAAAAAGTTCGGGACTGGCATGCCGTCGATAAAAAAACATCAGCGGCCAGAGTCGCGTTTCGGCCTCCTCCGAAAGGGGGCCCAAAACCAATGTACGCCGTGTACTGGTGGATTAATAGGGCCTATTATTCATAATGCGACTCACGGTCGAGTGGTTGTACAGACATGCAACTGCTGATGAACACGTCAGTTGTTCAAACTTCAAATTAACACCCCCCCCCCCCCCCCCCCCCCCCCCCCCCCCCCCCCCCCCCCCCCCCCCCTCCCTTTCCTTTTAAAGGAAAACAGGGTCAAGTTCAGCTGCAACTTACAAATGCTCCCTTTTAATGAAAAAAAATGAAAAAAGGGTCGAGTTCGGCAGTGACCAGTTCACCAGCATTAATGAAGGTACTCTCTCTTTTGGGAGGGTGGGAGGGAGATGATGAGCGTGCCCTCGCCTTCTCTGGCACTTCTCCTCTGCGTCAGAAACAAGGGAAGTGCCGAACAGCATAATCGGCACAGTAGAATGTGTAACCGTATCAGACTCCTTCCTTTTTTTACCAGTGGCCAAGTTCCACTAGCAGCGCTGAGTTTCCTCAACGCCCAAATCTGCATGTGTTTGTGGAGATATGCAGCTGACGAAACTCGACACAGTTTTCTGCACCTCTCCACAAACACGTCCACAATCGGGCGTGGAGGAGACTCAACGCTGCTACAGGGACTTGGCCCCAGGGACCATGTCTGTTTCACACAGCTAAATATTTTCCTTTGGTTTCTTGATTTATTTCTCAGAGATAGATTGTCAGGGGCTCAGGTGAGTCAGGATAGAAAAGAAAAAAAACAAGGTGGCAGAGTGAGAGCATAAAGAGCTGGGCAATCTACCAATGGGCCTAGCTCAGTTGCTACACCCATGGACTTTTGAAATTCAGACCAGAGTTCAAATCCAGATACCACCAGATGACCAGAAAAAAAAAAAAAAAAAAAAGTATATATATCGTCAAATAGAACTGCCCGGTATATATATACAGGGTTGCCGGCGTTCGGGACGGGCCGAACGCCCGAACGTACGGGACCCCTTCGGAAGGCGTTCGGCCGTTCGGGCCGAACGCGGGCCAAAAAAAAAAAAAAAAAATCAAAAAACAAGTTTTCAAAAAATTCCGAAAAACAACTATGTTATGAAGAAAAATAAACTAAACAACATTTGCCTGGGAACTACATCCAAATTCTTTACCAAATTTGAATTAAAAATCAAATACAGAA
>BFEA01000662.1:687471-698280 GCA_003427395.1 Chara braunii
AGAGAGAGAGAGAGAGAGAGAGAGAGAGAGAGAGAGAGATGAGATTGATGATGTGAGGGCAAGTACCTGGTCTTGGCGACGGTCTAGAAGGGTCGGCATCTTCATGTACTTCGGTTCTGCTGCTGACGTCAACAGGATGCATTGTCAATTCATAGGCTGCTAGTAAGCTGTGTGATCGTAGTTTGGGCGCTGAGCGCCAAGTAGGAGGAAGGACTCTGGATAAATATGTTGGTGGTGGCGAGAGTATGGTCTCATTGACATTCGGATTCAGTGTTTTGGTTCTCCATTGGTGGAATATCAGTGCATTACTGCTTTCTGGACAGCGTTGGACTTTCTGTCTTTCAACATGATTTTGCACTCTGGATTTCTGTCATTTCGCTTTCGCTCATTTTCTTTGCATCCCATTAGACAATGAGCATATTCATCGCTGTCATCTGAAATCCACAAAATAAAAAATTCAGCCTCAGAAGTTAGAATCTAGGAACAGGTTAGTTGTGTTTTGTGTCCCACCTGAGCTTTGTGTGTGTGCTTCGGATTCTGTTTCAGAGGGACGCTGGGCCCGGTTCCCAGCACGTGCAGCTCCCCATGAATAAGATTGGACTCATTGGAGCCATCACCGTACCAGTATCTACTCTATCGAGTGATGGTCACACTGAGGTAGGATAGTAGGGATAGCGGGTGCGCTGGGAGTATTAACGTGGGGAAGGGTAGGAAGGTGGCCTATCCTGTCAGGACAACCATCGGCTGCGGCTGCCAGTGGGTCTCGTCCTTGGCCTCTACAAAACCCTGGGATTTTGGGGGGGAAAAAAAGAAAAAAGAATGACTGGAGCCATCAGCGCCGTGAGTCCTACTGCGGGCCTGGGCTCTTATCCCTGCCGGCGGTAGGAGCTCCCCCATCTGATGTTCAAAAAAAAAATTAAAAAAATGCGAGCAAGGAATGTTTTTGAACACCAAGAACGTTTGCATCACCAGTGTTAGTTGTGGAGTTGGCTGTGGGGTGAAATCTAGTGGTGCCCTCGACCTGCTTCGCCAGTGGTGTCTTGCCCAATGAGGGCCCCACCTATTTTTTTAAGGGACGACGGGCCCAGTTCCCGACTTTTATAAAGACATTGTTCCGTTTACAAAAAAAAAAAAAAAAAAAACAGCCAGGGGATACTTAGTACTTACTAGTAGTTACTACTATAGGTTCTTAATGTTTTCTGGCTTTGGGATCTGCCAGGATCGACAGATACAAACCCTTGCGCACACGGAGGCGAATTATCCAAGCCCCACGCAAATGTGATGAACCTCCTGGGGGATGGGCACAACCCCTTTTTGTGGTGAAAGTTTCAAGTTTCTTATTTTTATTTTTATTTATTTTATGGCAATATTTTAATTTTTAAACCACCACTGCCCCCGCCAGCCGAAACTCGACATTCCAGTGAGTTAGGGCTGAAATCGGTGGGGGGTCGGCGACCACTTGGAAAAGGAAGCAAAAAAGGGGAAAAAAAAATAAAAATAAAAAAAATCGTGATTTTCAGGTTTTAAAAGTCAGCCCCAGGGGCTCGGTCCCACTAGTACAGACGTTTTACCACGGGCCGGTTTGGTTTCCGATCATGTGTGGGCTGGTGGTGACACATACGGTCCGTTGAAGTTTGGGGAATCTGAACGGCGGCGGCGATTTCAAATTGTCAAGTCCCAAATCTTTGTGTGTCCTCCAATTACATTTCTAGAAACGGTTTGAAATTATGATTTTGAAGTACTTAGGCATCCACGAGGATGCAATATTATGGACTTGCGAAGGTGGGGGTAATATTGCAATTTGCAACTTTGCTACAGTGCTGTGTGTGCACGAAAAGGCCAACAAAAACAAAACAAAGTCGTGTGTTCGAAGTACTGTCATAATGGCCTGACAGAGACCATCTTCAGAGGACCCAGCCCATTGGCTGAGTCCAGCACTCATCCGGAAAAAGAGGAAGCGAATTCGATTGCGCCCATCCCATTGGCTGACGGGAGCACCCTAAGCTGAATATGGCTTTTTTTTTTTAACTCCTAGAAGGAGAGTTTTATTATTCTGAAAAAAATGCAGAAACCATTTCTTACATGCTAAAAGCCGGTCACACAATGTTTAAAACGTCTGTAGTGGGACCTAGCCCCAGAGAAATGACTCAAGGACTGACAGGTACTGCCGCCCCGCCTCTCTCAACAAATCTCAAATGTGCCGGAAGCCTGAAAGCGGAAGGGCCCCGCTCCACCAATCTTGACTGTGCAAAACGACAGTGGATCTTCCCTTCGAACATGGAAAGATACACAGCCATAATCATGTCTTTTGTGCATGTCGAGACAGGTGGAGCGAAACCCGAAACGACATGGCGCCCGCAGTCTCTTTCTTTTTTTTTTCTTTTTCTTTTTTTGTGGAGGGGCAAAAGAAAAAAAAAAACACGTACTGTTCGAAAAAGGAAGGACGTCACTCCTGTGCTGAAATAGAGTGAATCTTCCGGTAGAACCTGGAAAGATACACTGCTATGATTTATGCCTTTTGTGCATCATGATGTCGAGATTAGTGGAACGAGGCACATAATGCTGTGGCGTCTACAGTTCCGTTTTTTTTTTTTTTTTGCGATGGAAAAAACAAATCTAACTTGCCGTGTAAAAGAGAAAGGGCGTCGCTCCACTACTCTGGACTGTGCTAAGAGAGAGTGAGTTTTCTTGTAGAACATGGAAAGATACACTGCCATGATTTCTGTCTTTTGAGCATGTCCAAAGTAGTGGAGCGAGGCCCGAAATACCATGGCGCAACGGTATCTCATACTAAGAAAGGAGAACGAATCTACGAAGGAAATCTCAAAAACAAAAAGCAAATATCACCCCACACTGTGCTACCGGTAGGTCGACAATCTGGACGTGTTTGTGGACAAGTGCAGAAATCGCTGTTGATGTACTTTTCTGCATCTCTGCATAAAACACATCCAGATTCAGGGATTTATGGGACTGCATCCCTGGCTTATGATATCTCCTTTGTATTGGTGGGGAACAACACATGCAGCAGAGCAGGTCCTGCATCCCCACAATCAATTGGTTTTTTTTTTTTTTTTTTTTTTTTTTTTTTGAAATCTTTGATAGCTACTTTACCAAACAAATATAAATTATCAAAAAGCTTGGAAAAAGCACATTCGTATCTATACTATCTTATAAAGTCAACATCGGCTAAACACCGATTTACATATTATTCCCAGCATGCCACGAGGCCGCATATCCCAATCATCTCTCTCTCTCTCTCTCTTTTCTTTTTTCTTTTTTTTTTTTTTCTTTTTTTTCCAATCATCTCAATTGCCACGGGGATCCTAACCAACGTGCCTAGCTCAGTTGGTACACCCACAAACTGTTTAAAAATTAAAATTTAAATACAGACCCAAGTGCGAATCCAGATATAATCAGATGAACAGAACTTAATCCCCCCCCCCCCAACAACAACAAAAAAAAAAAGAAGAAATTGGGATCATAAGGCTGGTTCCCTTCAAGGTACCATAGTGACGATACCTATTACCTAATTAGCAATTACCGAAGTCCGACAGAGCCTAATGGGCAGTTACAGTACTACCGTGTGTGATAAACTACAGGTACTGTACCTTTCTGCCAGTGACTATCCCGTAACTACCTAATCGGTAGTTACCATACCTGGGGGTAATTACCGCACCCGTAACTGCTGGAAGACAGCCCGTGGTAGTTACTGCACAGGAACAGCCTCAGTCTCCCCTCCACAACAGCCACAGCAAATAGGGTACCCACAGCCCCTCTCTCTTGTGGCATCATCGTACATATTGCTCTCATTGCACCTTACTATCGCAAAGTGCTATAGGTGAAAGAGTAGTTGTTGTGCCACTTGGCTATAGCTTATTTTGCTAGCAGTTACTGCCGTAATTACGCCTTAGACAATTCCACTGCAGCTACTATAGTAACTGCAGGTGACTAGCTGCAGTTGAGTGACACCTATGATTACTACGGAGTGGCTCCGGCAAAGTAAAATTGAAGAATTAAAGCACCAGTACACCACATACCGGCCCGCGGGTGTCAGGACAAAACCCGCACCACTTCGGAGGCTGCCAATTTTTTTTTTCAACGGCGGGCTTGGCCTCGCGGCGCCTCCGAGTTTTGCTTGTGGCGACAAAAACTTTCTGCAAGGCTGGGGCCTTGTACTAGCGGTTTAAACTTAAACCGATTACTGCTTCTGCACGTATCCTGCCAAACCTAGTGGTTTTACCGGCCCTTGGGGCACAAAAGCCTAAGTTTTCCGCCTACTGGCTCATAGCATGGGGCAAACCCGGCAAAGATACGCATTCTTTCCCATCCGAAATTCGTTTTGCCAGCCAGAAATTTTAAATTGCTTGAAATTTGATTACCTTCCCATAATTTAACTAGTTATTAACTTATAATAATATTATTGTTTTTGATTTTTTTGATTTTTTTTGGAGAACCTTTTTAAGTTGTTTTGAGTTTTGAGCTATTTTCCGAAGTTCCTAACTCAGTGCCACTTAAACAACCACTGCCTCCGTAGAGCCTCTTTTTTCTCATGTGGAGTAGAACTCCGCGGAGTCCGTGCCAAGCTTCGCCGAAACGCCGGCGCAGATGTTTTTCTTTTGCTTTGGCTGGTGCCGCCAGCCATTTTGGTCCGGACGCGCCCGGCCTTCAACGAAGGCGGTATAGGTTGGATTCTCGTTTCGAGCTTCCCTGTGAAAGGTACTGGTGGTTTTAAACCACCAGTACACCTGGGCCTGGAGGCGCTGCACTGCGCGCCAAGCTTTTCCAAACCGCTAGCGGCACACTTTTCTTTCTCTTTTTCGCTGGTGCCGCCAGTCATTGTGGTCCGGTACGCCTGAGGCGCAAAATTTTTCAGAGTACATGACACGCAAATCTCCACAAGGCTCGGGCCGTGCACTAGCTGTTTAATCTACATTCACAAGTTATGCACCCCCCCTCCCCCCTTCCCCTCCCATAAAAAAATAAAAAAATGTCCGTGATCCATCCTGCCGGTGAGGGGATATGAGCACGTACCCGGTCCAAGGAGGTTATGCAGACGGCTCTGTTCTATTCATGGGGAGTTTCACATGCTGAAAAGCGGGTCAGTCCAGCATCCCATCAAGAATCTATCCGTATCCGGCGGGGCGGCATTGATTACTCACTCTGGGGGAAGCCAGAGGATTGACTGCCTGTTTGTAATGTGAAATGCAAGGCCAGCATGTATGTGGTTCACTGTCAGAATGTGGGGATCCGCCCCACTACCGGTAGCTGATCTGTTCACACCATACTTGCAACCTCACGAGCCGCACATTCGTGCAGAGTTCCGTGCGGAGTTCTGTGCGGGGGGTGCCTGTCCGGAATCGTGCAGGTTTTTTATTTTTATTATTATTATTTTATCTTTTTTTGGGAGGGGGAACGGGGAGGCGTATGACAGGAAGATGGGGATATGGCGAGGAGAGGGGGATATGGAGAGGAGGAGGAGGATGTGGACGAGGAGGACGAGAAGGATAGCGAGGACGAGGAGGAGGAGGAGGAGTCGAGATGGGGGAGGAGAAGAGATGGACTGAGGGAAAAGAGGAAGGGCAGGAGGAGGACGACGAGTGGGAGGAGGAGGAGACATGGACGGCGAGGAAGGGGAGGACACGAGGAAGGGAAGGAGACGAGGAGGCATGGTAGATGACGAAGTACGAGGAGGAGAAGACAAGGAGGATGAGGTAGGACAGGAGGAGGACGACGAACAGGAGGACGAGTCGGTGGAGACGAAAAGGAGAAGAGAGGAGGAGACATGGAGGGAGAGGAAGGGGAGGAGGAGCAAGGTGAGGCAGTACTCCTGTATTTTTGTTTTCAACTCGCTTATAATTTTGACAGGGGCCTCAAACGCACCGTTTTGACCCTGGCCTTCTTTTTTTTTCTGACGGGGGTGATGGGTTGTTCCCCGCACACGTCATGCGCCGCACGGGATCGGTTGGGCGTGTGCGCCGCACGTAGGGAACCACCTTCACGACATGCGCTTGCAAGTGTGGTTCACACTTAATTCTCAGCTTGTCAGCTGCGTAACCCATGGGGACTAAAAACTTATTTATTTTGTAAATTGTGGGTGTGTACAGTGTTGCCTAGTTTGTTCGGATATATATATATATCGTCATATATATATATATATTTTTTTTGGGTAGACCATTTCTCCATTTATGCGTGTCATCCATGCACAGGGGCCATGCTAATCTTCATTCTGTGTACCGTTCCAATTTTAACAGATGTCCCGAAGGACTGTTCTCAAAATTCTTTGCCAAAGATGAACATGAAAAATCGTCGAAGTCGACGACCCCAAAATCTCACCCTGATGGCTGGTAGCTGAACCCTTCCCACAATCAGCATATATACAGCCACAAAGCTCAGCCCACGTGGGGAGGGGTGGTGATTTAACTTGTCATCCAGTGCACATTTCAACTGTGGTTAGCTACCGCTTACAATTACCAGCGTTGTAGCGACTGCCAGCATAGCAGGCATTTTCCCCGTAGCCTAACGTGGCGGCAGCGGATCCGAACACCATCCATCCTCTAATCTGCCAGACTTACGAAAGGGTCCACGAAGCTCATGGGCTCATTCCTTTCCCATTCAAAAAGGGGGTCCACCGTTGGGACTTCAGAGGTGAAGTTGCAGTTCATGTTTCCTCTCCTGACGATCGCATTAAAGTTGATTAAACACATCGCTGCATATTGAATGGGGACAAATTCGGGATGTTAATCTTCCCAGGAAGAATGCCATATTCCCCATCTCTTAATCTGCCAAAGAAGAATGCCATATTCCGGATCTCCTCCCTCCCAAAAGCAAGAGACGCAGAAGAAAAGAGGAGAAAAGGACAGGAGAGAGTAGACATCTATTCCGGCACCAAACGGCCAGCAGCATGAGCTATAACCAGTCAACCACAGCCTGTCGGCAACGCAGTGTGAACAACACAGCGCATGAAGCAGATACATCACCCCTGACTGCATACTTGTGCTGAGAGCGCCCCATATTTGTGCCATGCACAGGTCTTCAGTCGACGATGCAGCGTCGCCGCCGCAGAGCACGACACAGATGGAACACCCTGTCGATGTCCTTGTGCTCAGAATCCCATATCTTTGTGATGCCCAAAGCTCTTTCCGGTCAACGACACAGGGCACAGAGGAGACACTGCACCCCGTGCACGTACTTCGGCCGAGAGAACCCCAAACTCATGCGGCACAAAGCTCTCCAGTCGACAATGCAGTGTCAATGACACAGTGCATGAAGCAGACACACTGCACCCATAACTCAGTCGTGCACGGGTGCAGTGTGTCTGCTTCATGCACTGCTGTCAATACTGCGCTACCCACTGTGCTGTCAATACTGCATTACCCACAGGGGGTGCACGACTCAGTGGGTGTCGCAGTGTTGACATCACAGCCAATGAAATTCAGTTCCGAGTCTTCCGACAACGAAGTTGCATGTGCTCAGAGCCACAAAAGCCACGCAAAGTCCTCTAGTGGATAATACAGTGTTGATAATAACACAGTGTGTAAAACAAGCACAGAACCCCGTGCACATACTTTTGTCGGTGAGAGCCACAAATTCATATGCCGCGCAAAGCTCTCCAGGAGTTAAAAAAAAAAAAAACCGTCACTACTTTCAAGGATCTAATTAATTTGGTCACCATTCATGTTCAATCTTACATGACGGTGATTGGATTCGTCAAGCTTCATGTTTGATTGTTAAGTATTTGCTTGCGTCCATCACCATGTGTGTATGGAAGGCGCGCTAGAGGCGCAAAGCGTATAGATCGGATGCGTCACGTCTGCTCACTCTGGCCAGACCTTTCCAAGGTGCACTCACCATAAAATCAAATAAAACTTATAAAAGTTGGTTGATTGATATCCAAGAATTCGGTTCCATCCGTCACTGTTCACGGTTTAGATCCTTGTCACTGGGCCTTTGCTCCACTACTTAACATTCAACACATATCTGGACTGTTTATGGGGAAGATACATTCCGACCAATCAAACATGTTGATGTATCAGGACAATTTACAGCTCCAAATGCATTTTCGGATGTTGTGAGATGGAGCCAGGGCCCAATCTTCACTTTAAAGCTGGGAAGCCTGGGAGTTGAAACCATGCCTTCCATTTTCAAGGATTTTGTGTTTTTGTCCCAACAGAAGAGGGCAAGCATGAGTTCCAAATGTTTGGTACATTGGTAAATTTGGTACCAAACATGGACCCACAAGTGTCAAAGCGTTCGACCTTGAGGAGGGGTACAGACTTTACCTAAACTTAGCGCCAAAACGGGCCCGTGCTTATCGAGGGTTTGAACTGTGTAGTCCCCAGATGAGGCCAAACCATTTGGGAAGGGTTGGGCTGAACTTGGGCCACGCAATGTTTAACCATTAGTGTCCAAAAAACGGCTCCACCGATTTTAAACAATGCAGTCCCACAACAGGCATTCTTATTCTCAAGCACGGAGTCCCAAATGGCACCATGATATTCAAAGACCAGGTCCAAAAATGGCCCCCAAATTCACATTTTCCCACCCATCTAGTCCCAAAATGGACACCCTGAAAATTCAAGGATGAGGCCCAAAAACGGGCCCCGCACTGACATTGGGCCTCGCTGCACTACTCTTGAAATGCACAACAGACAAACATGATGGCCGTGTATCTTTCCATATTCTAGCGGAATATTCACTCTCGTTTTGCACATTTCGAGAGTAGTGCAGCGAGGCCCATTCTCTCTTCCTTTCATCCAGTTCAACGCTCCATCCTCTCACCCATCCTCCGTCATTAGCAGACCCCTCTTCTTGTTGGCATTGTCGTAATTTCTCCAGACATGCATCGAATTCCATGCTGTCCGATGCCAGAGCTTGGCCTCACCCACACGCGGATCTGTTTTTCGTTATTCCGTCTCCCTGTCTTTTGGAACAAACAATTCTCCTTCCTTTTCTTGGCGACCTCCCCGCATGATTACGGACTTTCCTTCTTATCTTTTCTTTTTTTGTTTGTTTTGTTTTTTGTTTGGCAAGCAGCCTGCCTCGCCGACATGACCCCCCTCAGGTTTCAGGTCTGCTGCCATTTGCTGAGACTTCAATTTCAGGTGGTGGGGAGCATCACCCGCTGACAACAGATGACAGCGCCCCATACAATATCCAATAAATAGATCCAAAGATCGGGATCGTCAGGCCATTTGAGGTAATCGTACCTGATAATATGACTGATGCGAAGATCAGAACCTCTTGTACTCCCTCGCTTGATTCGTCAGTTTCAGAGTTTCTTCAATTTCCTTCACTTTGGACTTCGCGCCACCAGCTCCCGGGCAGCCACAGCGGTACAACCTAGTGCAAACAAATCTTTTTTTCTCAACGGAAAGAATTACTAAAACTTTAAAAGAAGAAGAACACCAGTATATGTTTCGTGCATTATATAGGGCCTCGCCACAGCACTCACCCTGAAAACAAGAAGGAAAAAAAAAAAACAGAGTGTGTGTTCCCACAGAAACTGGAAAGACAATAGATAGTTCATAGATTAAGGTAGTGCGAGGATTTTACCCCTCGGCATACCTACATACTAGGTTACCAGATGACCGATCGGAGACGTTTCCCGGAGACGTCTCCGTCGGACATCCGGTGAGGGAGTTGTCCGGAATCCCAGACAACTCATTTTCTCCAAAATAAATAGCAAAAAAAAAAAAAAAAATTGGGGAGGGGCTGCGCTACAGAAGGTACCCCCCCCAAAAAATTCCAGCTCATTTGGAGAAAAAAAATGAAAAAATGCAAAACATGGGGAGAAGGGGTTTTGCGGGGTAAGGTTGGGGTGCGTGATTGAAATTAACACCACCCGTTTGGGTGAAATTGACACAGAAATCTTTGGCGATTTTTATCCTTTTTTTTCTGTGGGCTCAAATGACGCGACAAATTTGGTGGCATATACCTCACGTGAGGGAGAACCCACAGAAAAAAAAAAACTCTTTTTTTTTTTCTTTTTTTTTTTTTCAGAGGGTCGCACATACTGTGTCGGGAGGACGACTCCCCAGTTGTCCGACCGGACAAGTCGGACATCCAGAGGGGTCCCGGACGTCCGCCCTGGTAAGCTAGCCTACGTAAGGCCACTGCAACGGACGCGTGCCCGCCCTAAGTGAAGCCAGCCCCCTGAATTTTGCAATGTGGCCTCAGCTCGTCAACTTTTGCAAATCTTGGTGGGTGCCAGACAGTTGCCACGTGCCAGTTGGTTACATCCGCCTTGCTCGTGAGAATCTGAAATATTTGTGAGCCTCCCAGGCTTTTCCAGCAACGTGGTGAAAGCAGGGAACACCGCACGTTTATGCCTGGGTGGTTGGGCATGCCTAACCAATTCGGTCCCAGGCCACTGTCTGAATGGGCATGGGTGCAGACGCTTTGGCTGAGAGCTATGTATCCCCCCCGGCGGCGGACAGGCGCGGCCAAGTCCGCGGCCGCGGCCAGTCCGTGAAGCCCGCGGACGTGTCCGCGCGGATTGGCGGACACGTGGCGGCCGCAGGGGAGGGGGTTTCGCCATTCTGGCGGCGCCACGTGGCAGCGCATCCCCTGCCCCACCCCCCCACACAAAAAAAAAACGAAAAAGATGAATTTTTGGTGGGGGGGGTATGGGCGAAATACAACGAAATTGGAAAAAAAAAATAAAACACGTTTTTTTTCTTTTTTTTCTTTTTTTTTGTTGATTGATTGATTGGTGGGGGCGGGGTCGCACCGGCCCACCTTTGATTGATTGATTGATTGATTGATTGATTGATTGATTGAGTGAGTGATTGATTTTTTTATTCGATTTTT
>BFEA01000662.1:731364-744750 GCA_003427395.1 Chara braunii
GCCGACGACCCCCGACCGGTAGGTGCCGACCAGCCGACCGGTCGGCGGGTCGGCAGCCGACTAGTCAAGGGCCACCAACCGTCGGCGTGTGCAACACTGCCTAGTTATGAAAAAAGTTCAAAAAAAAAAACCCTCATAACATCACGAAGGATATGGCATGCTAGATGAACCTCAGGTGGGTCTCGCAGTGCGACATTGAGCAGGTTTCGTGGGGTTCTGCAGCGGACATTGCGTGTCTATGGACAGGCGATGACAGGACTGATGAGGAGTAAGGGAGTTCAGGTGTTGAGGAATCCGGTCGTGCAACCTTTCAGCACAGCACACTGCAGGTGGCTCATGCAAGGTTGTGTTCTCCACCTCAGGCTGCTGTGTCTGTTTCTCATCTGGCGAGGATGGAGAAGGTCCAATTACGGGTGCAGCTGGAGCACGTCCAGTTGTCAATGTGGGACATGAACTGAGAGGAAGTGGTGGCTGATGGCATCCGGCATAGCCCACGCAGTTGACAGACATACTGTCTGTGACAGCTTTGTGAAAACATTGACGACACATGCATGTTGCTCGCATGCCAACAAGAAAGCAGGTTCACGCTTGCGGCTTCCATCAAATGCTCAAAGACAGGAACATCATCATGTAGAGGGGATGAGCATATCAAGCCGAAGTGAGGTTGGGGTGGGGGGTTCAAATGTAAGGAGCAGAAGACAATCAGTAGCACTTCTACAAAGGGTGGCTGCTAGTCGAGCAATCGCTGCACAGGTGGCTGCACCTCGTCTCTGGTGTACACAGAGTCCCACAGCACTGTAAAACTCATCACCACATTGTGGACAGCCGACTCAGAATGTGCTATTCCTGACTCGCATGCATTGGGAGCAATGCTAGTTGTGGGCATGGTGTCACGGTAGATCTTGACTCTCGCCGGGGTTGCAATGATCATACTGCTCATCTGCAGGCGAAGCTGCTATGTGTGTGTGTGCGTTTTTCTTTGACGGGAGGGGGGGGGATGGCGAGAGCGAGATCGTTGCCAGAGAGACATCACAACTTTGCATGCACATCATTGCAGATGAGCACGAGGATTCCATATCCAGTGCAGCTGGAGGAGGCTAAAAAATTAAAATGCAATTGAGGGTGCAAGAGGGGTATTTTCCGACCTTATATCCAAGCTTGACCGATGAAACGCTTCCTCCAAGCCTTCTGATAAAGAGGCTTCTCCATCCATGTCAATACTTGACCGTACAGCGTTTGAATATGATATCGATCCTGCTCCTTGCGATGCACCGTCTCTGTTCCTTCCACTCACACCGACTCCACCCCTTGGTCCCGATCCATATGCATCGTCACCACGGCCAATATCCTGAGCCACGTCCTGTTGCTGATTCTGCAAATGTCTCAATACCAAAGAACAGACAGTTTCTAGCAAGCTCAGATAAAGGACTCAAGAGCAGAAGCCAAGATTGCCTGGGAGATGATGGATACAACATAAAACCAGGACTAACAAGCAAACAGGAGACAAAGGCGGCCTACAGAAAAGACAAACAGTACTCAATTGTCAGAAGCCCCCAAAGGAGTAGGATTCACGCCAAACCATCTGCTGAGGGCAATCCTGTCAACAAGCCTCCCCTTTCAAGCCCCCCNGCCCTCCGCAAATGAATTTTTGGGCAATGGAGGACATAGCCCGACTTTCTATTAGTCAATGCTATGACGAGGGAGTAGTCCAGATGGTTGAGAATCTGTCTCTTATACACATCTAGATGTGTATAAGACTCCACACACACACACCCCGCTTCCCTCCAGGAAAGTCATCCAACCCCCAAATAAGCTCATACTAGCCACAGGTGGTAACAAAGACGAGAGGAGAACTTGGCGCAAACAGCATCAGTACAGAGCTCAAAGGTAACCCGAGGCAGTCCAATGACATATGGAAGGAGAGGGGAGGGAGAGAGAGTACGAGGGATTTCATGGTCTTTCGAGCTACTCACCTTGGTGGAAGACTTGGAGTTCACCGCAATGTCATCAGAGTCCCCATCCACCCATCTTCCCCCCTGATAAGACTGTCCTGATCCTCCTTCTTGGCCCGTCCGTCTTCCAGATGATGAGTGTGTCATCCTTGATTGTGCTGCCCGTTTCCTCATATCAACTGATTGAAATGCAATTGCCTGTACTCTTCCCGTCTGTTGGAACATATACATAATAAACAAAACTAAAACTTTGAGATGTATAGATATTTGTCGATATTCTGATAACGAATGGGGCCAGGGGACACGGTCATTGAATCATCCATCCAGCGAGCGGACTGAAAAAGGGTGGGCACCCAGGTAACCAGGGAGGTGGTAAAAAGGTAGTGCTGGTCTAATACTCAACAATTCTGAGGAATGCCTGCCCTATACCCCTTGTCCTACTGCAAGGTAAGGAGTTAGGCTTTGGCTTCCTGATTTGCCACACACTATTTTGTGCTTATTCACCTCTCCCCCTGCCACTTCTACTGTGTTCCGCCAGACACAATGTGTTGTATTGAATGCATTCACGTTTGCCTAAAAAAGCTTTTCGCAAAAGCTTCACCATTTGTTACGATAGGTGACTTCAAATAGAAAACACATTGTCTGACTGTATCATATTCGAATAGAATGCACATCTGTCCCATTTGAGTTTTTTCATCTAAAAATCTGCTAACTTCAAATAAAACATCGCATGCCGTTGTTTTTGAGAAACCGGACATCAGGCAATCACATTCTGTCAAAGCATAATGTGTGACTCTCTCTCTCTCTCTCTCTCTCTCTCTCTCTCTCTCTCTCTCTCTCTCTCTCCAGCATGCACACACGCGCGATCATTCGCTCTTACCCTTTGACAATCTCATATGCGTGCATGATCTGAGTGCATGTGATGTCACAGCATTCTAGGGGACTCGAAGCATCATCGAAGGGCCACACTTCTGCGAGTGCGGTCGCCACATTTCTAAAAACTGGTAAAATCAATGAAATGCAGCGAAAGCAAGGGGCCACAACTTGTGATTTCACCATCATCCCTCATATCTGTGTGGTTGAAGGCGAAACACTCATGACCTTCCCACAAAAAAACACATTTTGCGTTACGACAAGTGCCCGCCGTAAGTCGTATATACGTTGTGGAGGAATGTTACACAGTACCACACACGTAATTACTAATTAGAGAAAAAACTTTTCCAAAGTTCAAATAACATATCGACCTAAGCCAAGACTAGAACACACAGCGTAGTGGAACACAGATCAGTTACGGAACACACAGCGTAGAGGAACACAGATCCAGCCAGAAATCATACCAGAACAACTCTCATCCAGCTCCAGGCCACTCACCAGGCTTGCATCTTCACTGAAGCATGAGAAAATGAGACCAACGAAACCTTCATCAAGCATCTGATACATCCCCTGTGTCCGCACATCTGCAGGGATCACAGATCAGTTATGGAAAGAACGCATCGATCAGAAGAATTCTTCCTCAAGCTCCTCGTCTTGCTTTTTTCTTTATAGCATTCTTCACTCCTCTCTCTCTTCTTCTCTTCAACTCTTCATTCCCCTCCTCATCCCCGTGCTGCTGCTGCTGCTGATCATGACCATGATGCTTCCCCCCCCCCTCACTGCCACCCCCGCTTCAAGCCCCCGCTTTCCTTGTCGTCCTCATCATCGCTATCTCTGTGATGGTCCTTTTAGTCAATCATCATTAGGATCGTGGACATCACCTTTCTGATACTTGCCAACATTTTGCTTCATTGAAGTTCATTCTCATTTGCCGCTGGCATCATCACCACCACCATTCCCATAACCAACACTGCCAGAATGCATAAGGGAGGCCCAGGAACCTAACTTCCACAAACATGTACTTAGGATTGTTGCCCATCTGCCACATCACACATTCTTGCAGAGCTCGGAAAAAAAAAAAAAAAAAAAAACTTAAAAAAAGTTCTCACGGGCAAGGCTCCCTCGCAAAAGCATTATGAATTCCTCCTCTTGAAGGTGCGAGGAATGACATGGCGGAAGTGCAACCAACCAACACTCGACAACAAATTTGGCAGAACCCTGGAAACTGGCTCTAGATGAGGGAATTCGAGAGATGCAAGAACAACGGAGACGAGAGAGAGGGATGGACAAGGGAATTAGAAAGATGCAAAACAGATGGAGAGGAATGGAAAGCAGAGGATGGTCATTACATCGGACAATGACCCAGCTTGTACTTGATCACAGACCAAGACCAGATGCAGGTCTGTGGCCTCTGGCTGCAGTGGCTACTAGCCTTTCAATGGCACCAATTGCCCGGGAACTTGCAGGCAAAAGGCAGAAACATTGCGAGGAACGCCCGGACAAAGTATATACACATACATTCATTCATAAAAACAAGACATACAAAACCATGAAAAAAAAAGAAACCAGACATGAATCCTGCAGGAAATTCTGCCACAACCACATATGCAGCTTGCCCAGCCTGCTTCGTCAAACTACACAGACTCCTGGAGACTCACTCTATTAGACTTGCTCAGCCGACCCCAAGCCTGCTTTGACTCGTAGACTCCTGGAGACTCACTCTATTGGACTTGCTCAGCCCACCTCAAGCCTGCTTTGACTCATAGACTCCAGGAGACTCACTCTATTAGACTTGCTCAGCCCACCTCATACCTGCTTTGACAAGAGGTGAATTGCCAAGTCCTAGGCCTCGTGGAGTGCTATGTGCAGAGAATGAAACACATTTCACATAAAGACTGGATCGGCCGTGATGTAGAGTAGGCCTTTCACTAACGTTCTTCGTCATCCCTTTTTAATATTTGTAACCCATGTTGCTATACTGAAACAGTGAAATGAGGACTATACTTTTTTACACATCCAGCTGTGCTCTTCATGCTCATGATCCTCAGTCACAACAGTACAGCAAGGGTGTGCTGCTGCCTTGCCCAAAGGTCATGATATACCAACAAGCGTGGCTCAGTTTTGGTACACCCATGAACAGATTGAATTGAAATACAGACCCGAGTTCGAATCCAGAGGCAACCACATAACCAACCACAGAACCGCGTTCGAATCCAGAAAAGGCTTAGTTTTATTCAAAACGGAGTTGGCAGACAAGTTGAGATAACCAAATACTGACCAAATACAGACCCGAGTTTGAATACACATGCAACCAGATAACCAGAACACAATCATTCTGAATTACCTGGGTCCTGTCAGTTTAATGATGATTTCTCAACACTGTCGTTCTTTGCCAAAAAAAAAAAAAAAAAAAAAAAAAAGGTACTGATAATTTGTGATAATATAAAAACATTATATAATTTCATATAAGTTGTATAACCCATAATACCCCCCCATATGCTTAAGAGGTGAATAGATAATCCACCACGGCATATGGAAACGACGGCTGTTGTGGACACATCCCCAACACACTTTTGTGTACATTCAGTCACCAGAGTACTGATGCTGGCACGGCCTAAGAGGATGAAATTGGCTATGTACAATGTAGGGCAATACATGTGACGCAGATGCTGCAGCAGTCCAAAGGGCAGAGGACAACATGACAAGACAGCTACCCCGAAAAAAAAAATTCAATCTAACCAGAGCAGATGGATTGACAAGACAGGACACAACACAGACAGACGCAAGACAAGGATAACCACTGATTGGGAAAGAGCATACCAACGTGTGAGGGAAGAACTGTGATGTGAGGATGTGAATGATACCAGCCAATGACACGTGTCCGCCTCCCTGTAACTGCTGTCAATCTGTGTTCCGTTGTCAAGGAGGAGGTTTCATATCCATATCCAGAATCTGATCCACAATATATAAGTCAAGTGTGTAACATCAGAAAAGGCTTACTTCTTTTGGAATTTTAAAATTTATTCAAAACGGAGTTGGCAGCAGAAAAGGAGGAGGTTTCTTATCCAAAATGTGACCCACAATTTGTTTATTAAGCCAAGGACGCTGGACCCACAATTTGGCAGCAGAAAAGGAGGAGGTTTCTTACCCGAAATGTGACCCACAATTTGTTTATTAAGGCAAGTGTGTAACATCAGAAAACACTTAGTTTTATTCAAAACGGAGTTGACAGCAGAGAAGTTACACCAGTCCACATGTAAGGTCAGAAAAGAGTCAAATGAGAATTTATTCCAAGTGGAGTTGAGCTCCACCAGACCGCACACTTATGGAAGTCTGCATGACGTTTCCATTTGGCTCCAAATCAGTTGAGTTCCACCAGACCACACATATGTAGTGTAGCGTGAAGTCCGCAAGATGTTTGCATTTGGCCCCACATCGCACAAAAAGATGTGCTCCGCTCTCGCTTTGCAAGCCACCAAGGACTCAAGGAAGCTTGATAAGCATACCTGCAGTTCACGCTACACTCTTGTGATCTAGTATAGCCAGGACAGGCTTCAAGGAGCTATTGGACACAGTCAGAGATATGGAAAGATGCCAAAGAGAAGTAGGCAAAGGAGGACAAGAGATGTCCAAGGTGGACAGGTGACAGTAGGAGAAGAGAAGACCAAGTGGAGAGTGGACACAGAGAGGAGGGAGAGTGGAGGAAGAGAAGAAAGAGGAGAGGAAGAAGAGAAAATTAAGAAAGAGGGGAGAGGAAGGAGGCAGACAAAGGAGGAGGGAGGAGGAGGGGGGGAAAGGAGGGAGGAGGAGTAGGGAGGGAAAGGAGGCAGGAGGAGGAGGGAAAGGGAGGAAAGGACAGAAAAGAGGGAGAGGAGGGAGAGGAGGAGAGAAGGGGGACAGGAGGAGAGAAGAGGGACAGGAGGGAGAGAAGAGGGAAAGAGGAGGAGGGAAAGAGGGGGAAAAGGTGGAAGAGGGAAGAGAGAGAGGGAGGCAAGACAGAAGAGAGGGCGTGACAGCAGAGAGTGGAGGGAGAGCAGAAAGTGAGCAATGGAGCAAGGGGTCAAATGAGAACAGGAGTCAGACAGAAGCTCTCTGAACCCTGGCAGAAATCAGTCAGCAAAATTTTGAACAAACTGGCGGAAAAACTAGGAGTAGCTGATAGATATAGACAGGCCAAGAAGGCAACGGATGATAAATCCATAAAGGAGAAAGAGATCAACAGGAGATCTTCGTCGTTGCATGCACTGCTTGGTCAGGAGCAATGCCGGCAAGCATGAAGACCCAAGCATAAAATCCAGGTTCAGAGTCTTCAGACTGAATAAGAGAATCGGCGTACGCATGCAAGACATTCACAGCAACTCCATTTCATGCGTTCTCATTTCAGTGATGCACGCACACAAACACGCCCAAAACCAAGGTGAAGAATTCCCTCACATAGACCCCGTAAAGTCTGCTAGACTGACTCTGAGAGCATGCACTTGGACACATGTCTGGCCTCGTACAGATCAAGCACCTGGCCATATACAAGTCCAGGTGCATTCTGACAGGCGAATTCGCCACCTTGGAAGTAACCAGAATGCGATCAACAAACAAACGTAAAACGAAGCATCTTTGGAAGATGGAAGTTAGGATATCTCAGCCTCCGCTGACGCTGCAGCTAACTGCTCCGGATTTGTCTCCACACGGTCCTTCCGCCTGTCTGATCTTGTCTGAGGTGCAACCGCCCAAACATGTGCCACTGCAGTTCTGTCCTCCGGATACTGTGCAACAGAAATTAAGACCAAGAGCGAACATGGAACAATCCAGGATCAGATAAAGAAAGAATCCGGGTTTCACAACTGCCAATCTACTCATTCCCATTCCTGTTTTTTTTTTTGTTTTTTTTGTTTTTTCCCAGTTACTGCTACCAGAGTCAAAAGCCACTAAAGTCAAAAGCCACAAACAGAGCAAAGCTTTGCCTACACACGCAGAGCTGTGAGGGAAGGAGCAGAGGCAGGGAAACCATAAGGAAGGGGGTAAGGAAAAAGGGGAGTAAGGAAGCGAGATAATCTCAGGTGAGGGAGGTTCGATAGGACATCCGCCAGGAGGAATATACCCTTTTCCTCTTCCCTCTCCCCTAAGAGGGATAGTGGCTTGCTCTCATGCGAGCAAAGCGGCCAGCATGTTGGACACGCCCGTGATTTCTGTGATCTGGGTGAGACTGTAGGCAAGCTGTGTGCACTGCATGTGAGGTTGCTCCACCATAAGCCTCGACCTCCCAGTTCTCACCCTTCAAGCTTCCAAATTATTCTGGCTCAGTGAGGCTCAGTGAGGCTCCTCCGGTCATCCATTCTGATTATTATAACACAGGCACAAATAGCCCATGCAACCACGAGTTCGTACTCAGCTCCTTAATTTTCCTATCATAGATCAAGACAGATCAACGGCCCAAGACGCCAAATGAAGGTACGCGGGACATGCAGGTACGCGGGGATATCTGCTTCAGATCATCCATTCTGATTATTATAACACACGCACAATAGCCCATGCAACCACGAGTTCGTACTCAGCTCCTTAATTCTTATCATATAGATCAGACAGATCAACGGCCCAAAACGCCAAATGCAGGTGAGCGGGATATCTGCTTCAGATCATCCATTCTGATTATTATAACACAGGCACAACAGCCCATGCAACCACGAGTTCATACTCAGCTCCTTACTTCTGATCATACCGAAGAAGGATACACCGGAGACTCGTTCTCCGCGGAGCCGCTATCAAGGAGCTTGTAGAATGACTTAAGAAGTATGGATTTGTAAGATGCACTTACAAAGGTTATATCCTTCCTATGCCAATAAGAATTATGATCCCGATGGACCACGCAGATATACTTGCATTTTACAATGCAAAAAGATCAGACAGATCAACGTCCCAAGACACCAAATGCAGGTAAGTGGGATATCTGCCTATGTGTCGGATAGAGGCCCGTCGACGGATTGAACCATTCAGCGCCCACTGGGCCCACAGCCTTAGCGCTTGGCTATAGAGTAGCAAAACATTCAACCAGTCATGCTCTTGAAATACCTAAACCACAGCCCTGTCTCTTATACACATCTAGATGTGTATAAGAGACAGTCAGCGCCCACTGGGCCCACAGCCTTAGCGCTTGGCTATAGAGTAGCAAAACATTCAACCAGTCATGCTCTTGAAATACCTAAACCACAGCCTCTCCTCGGGTGCTAGTGCTGCCTGCTCTTACCAGCAGCACTAGCACTGCAGGGGGTGTTATTTAAAACAAAAAAAAAAAAAAAAAAAGAAACAACCCTACACCAGCCCTGTCAGATGCAGCCGCTCAGAACAGATGGAGAGGAACTTGAACAGAAGCAAACGGGGGCCCACGCTCAGAACTAAAAATGATCCGATCGGCGTAAGTGTCAGTTTTTACAGTCGTGAGGGTACAAAGGCCCTTTCAAATCCCAGCATGGAGGTGGGGTTACTGCCAAGAAAAGGCTAGAAAAAGCCAACCCACACACATAGCGAGCGAGAGAGAGAGAGAAAGAGAGGGGTTGATGGAAGGCCAGTGACTAGGTAGTTCTGGCTCTCAAAGGGTATGATGGCTTTCTCACCCGTGTCCTGAAACTTTTTCTTTGTGATTTAGCTATAATTATTAATTTGAGAGTATATTCATAACGTATTTGGTTAGGAAGAGATCTCTATCTTGACAAACCGCTTTATATCGCATTGCATTTTAATTCGTAATTTAGCTACGCGCAATCTACATTTTGATCGCTAATGATTTGATTAAAGTTGATTTGACATATTGCTAAACTTCTTTTCTGTCAAATCCCGCTATACAATCACAAAATGGAAGTTGGGTTGGTTTTGGGTAAGAGTTGGGGGGAAGGGACCATTGGTGAGCAAAATGTAATTAGAGTGATCAGCACTTAGACAGACTGTCGAAGTTTGACTCTCTGATGATTTGGCAACAGTACCAAAAAGGTTTTCAGAGCCATGTCTTCTTTTCTTTTCTTTTCTTTTCTTTTCTTTTCATGTTTTAATTTGGACCAGTTCTCGATTTATGTGTGTCATCCTTGAAAGCGCAGGGGCCATGCTAGTTCTTCTCTTTCTCTGTATCGTTCCAATTTTAACGGATGTCCTGAAAAGGACAGAGCCATGTGTGCTCCACGGAGTTTGTCCACAAAAGGTAAAAGGGGACTAAATGGGAAAGAAAAGAGGGCCAGGGCGAGTGGAGGGGAGGGGAGGGGAGGGGAGGGGAGGGGAGGATGGAGAAGGCAAACAGAGAGTGGATCTTATGAAAAAATTGTTACAGTATCGACTCTCTCAATGCACACAAGGGAAAGATCAGACAGAGAAAAGAACCTTTAGAGGGAACAGCACAGAAATGAATCAACCTCCAGATCAATACACATTTAACTCGGGGGAAAAAAAAAAAAAAAAAAAAAGACAACGACAGTTTATGTACCAAACAATAACCAGGACAGAATAATATTCTTTCACAATCTGAACAGCATGATTCCCAGCCACAGGCATGTCATTCGCATAGGAGATCGGAACGAGTACCTAGACACAGATTTGAACCACATCTCCCCTGCTTCAGAAGCGAGTCACATCTTCTTGGCTAATTAAAAAAAAAAAACAAATTGTATCATCGACCAGAAAAACATGGATGACCCTCTCAGAACCCTTTTCAACCCCCCCCCCCCCCGAAAAAACATGCATGGGCCCCTAAGAACCCTTTAAACCCGGACTAAAACCTTTTCGTGCCTTGCTAACCCGAATTGTCTCCGGAAGGTTTAGGTCCTTCATCTCGGAAGGTTTATTGTCACAAGAATATCAGAGCGCAAAATCCAAAAAAAAAAAAAGAAAAAGAAAGAAAACAAGGAAAAAATGAACTCGTTTTTTATCTTCTTCCTTACAACTCCCCCTGTTCAGAACCTCTTGCATACAAGGCCGCCCACGTGGGTGTAGGTTGAGCGGCGGCTGCCCCCCCGCCCCCCGTGTGTCATATCTAAACAACAGGAGTCCTTTCTCAAGAATAGATTTCTTCCTTGCCTCAGAATCCTTATTAGGGGCAATCAAAAACTGCCACATAGTATCCACATCCTACCACAGCGGCTTAAGACCACAAGGTTAAGATCCTCACCATGAATTTGAAGCAAATTGGAATGGTGGCCAAAGGTTTGTACCGCTTCCAAAACTCCCTCCAAGGCTCCCAAGTTTTCCGTAAGGTTCATCTCTCAATTGTCACAAAAAATATACAACTTTTCATCTATAGCCTTCCTGGAGGCTATAGATCAAAACTGGAGGCTATAGATCAAAATAGCAAAACTGTGGCAGCAGAATCCAGAGAGTTCGTGGGTTAGGAGAAAGAAAGTCCGCTTTTCAGGTTCACTCCCTCTCATGCACCATCCCTTCTGCCATGGCTAGTTAAATTGTTCCACTTTTTCAGGTTCACTCCCTCTTCATGCACTATCCCTTCTCTGCGCGGCCCCCTCCACAACCTTTCCGCTCAATCCCTTCCGTTGGCCGTCATAGTAGTCTTCTATTTCCATAAAGCAATTCTCTTTCACCTTCCTCTCTCGCCACCCTTATTTGCCTTCCTGCTCTTCATCCCCCTCTCCTTCCCCCTCCCTCCCTCCCTCTCTCTCTCTCTCTCTCTCTCTCTCTCTCTCTCACACACACACACACACACACACACACACACTCACACACGCACACATTCGCACGCACATACCCATGGTGATGGAGAGGTGCAACTCTCTCTCTCTCTCTCTCTCTCTCTCTCTCTCTCTCGCGCGCGCGCGCGCGTGCGTGCTCGTGCTCGTGCTCGCCGCTCGTCTCTAATGCTGCCTGGGTATCACGGATCTATGAAATGTCTTTATATCATCCAGAAAATGCACGGAGAGCATCAACGATAGCAGGAAGGGAAGCAGGTAGTGAGGGGAAAGAGAGGTCGGACTCTCGCCTCTTTCCCTCTGCCGCGTCACCTTCTTTCGGCAGGCACAACGAGAACATCGACAAAGCCATGGTAAAAATAAAATATTACTAAAACAGAGGATTCATTGCGAAGGTGGGACGTAGGGTGCGCCCTCCCTTGGGCTCCGATTTACCCGCCAAACCCGCCTTAGGTATGCTTCCGCGAATTGATGCGTGTTTCTTTTTTCCAAAAATAGAAAAGGAGAAAAAAATAAAAATAAAAAAGCAGAAAAGAACCAAGCTGCCTGGCTGTTCTGGCCCAGTAATAAACACCCTCCATGAATGTTCCACATAAATAGTCTCAAGCCTGTATAACAAATCACGTACTATATATTTGTAACCCTGTGCAAAAATTCAAAAAAAAATAAAAAATTGTGGAAAACAGGTGTTGAAAGCAGGAGGGAAAGATAGGGAAGGATAGGAATGGACAAAATGCAAAACCCAAGTGCTGCGCCACGATGACCCCACTGACAGACGCGTTTCTTGAGGGGGTAGGGGAGAGGGAGGACGGGGGCAGGGAGGACGGGGCAGGGAGGACGGGGGCAGGGAGGACGGGGGAAGGGGGGAAAGGGAGACGAACGAAAATAAATCTTATTTGGCACATTTAGTATCATTTACCAAGGGCAAAATTATAACTCTAATGAGTGGCTGAGAGCGGAACTGCCCACCCGCCTGATCCGACTGCGGGGCTGCCAAAAGCGGTCGGGGTCTGGCAACGTCCTCGTCGGGATCTTACACCCACCGTACCCAACACTCTTCGTCAGGATCTCGCTTATTCTCGATGGGACAGAGCAACCACTGATAATGGGGATGGCCATAAATAAATACAAATAAAAAAAAAGTAAATGGCGACATAACTAGATAAAATAAAAAATATATAATCTCTATAACACGAAAAAGTAGAATAACAATAGTTTAAACAATTCAAGCATAACACTAAAAAGTAAAATAATACAGTAATAGTCTAAAATTGTTTAAACAATTTAAGTAAGACAGAGATAAACAAGAGGACAGCAGGCCAGAATGATGAGTCCCATGGAGAGCCAGAAAGCAAAACATGAAAAAAAAATAGTTGCACCTGCAATCTGTATAACAGCGTCCTTTTTTTTTGCGTTCTTTTTTTAATATATAACGTCCTTAAGCGGCAACGCGGCGATGCAATTTGTCATTCATAGTAATAACGTGAGGGCCAACAAAAGATCTGTAAAGCCATCCTCACAATAGGACTTGCCTGGATGGATCTACCCGTGATTACTGTCAGATTCAGTAAAAAAAGTCGTATAAGATGTCACATCGCCGCTGAGGTGCGACGGTCTTCCTCAGGCTGCAGAGACCAACCATTCCATCATCCTCGACTTCCTGCCCGGGAAAACTGCAAGTCGACAAATATGCCTATGGCAGACTGTTCGGTCGAACTTTCACCCCAACTCTCACAAACTCTTCAGGAGACTGGATCCTGGACAGATCGCAAGTGAATCTCGTTAATTTTTACTATCTTTTCGTTTTTTTTTTTTTTTAATATTTTCGTAGTTTTCGCCATTATTACCATTACTATTAATGTTATTAACTTTTAATAATCCTACCC
>BFEA01000662.1:745410-765813 GCA_003427395.1 Chara braunii
CTTACAAGGGCTGCACCTGACAACCCCACCATTGATTATAATTTCAATACCACTTACTGTCTTTGTTAATAAACACGTTTTTGCTCTTATGATTGAGCGGCCTCGTAATTATACAAATCCCCCAATCCCACCATCTCCTTTGAGGAGGGACAGTGAGTGAAAAAAAAAAAAAAAAATTGGGTAAGGGGGGGGAAAGAAAGGCAAAGGGAGTAACAATGTGAAAGCACATGCTGTCAATACCCTGCTTGCACATATACATATACTGCGACTACGTTAATTACTAATCAACAAATCAGATTTGTTTTATCCAAAACTAACATACGCAAAAATCGGATGTAGCGAATGCGCAAGCAAAACAGTATGAAGACGTGGTCATCTAGGATCCGTTTTTAGTGCTGGTGTATATTTCCCCCTGTTTTGTTGTATTTGGCTGTTTCCTTCCTCTCTTCTTTGCCTCTTTGCCCTTTGGCTGTGTGCAAGTGGGTCGATATGACACACGGGGGTGGGGGCAGCCGCCGCTCAACCTACATCCACGTGGGCGGCCTTGTACGCAAGAGGTTCTGAACAGGGGGAGTTATAAGGAAATAGTGAAAAAACTGAATTCATCTTTCCCTGTTTTTCTTTCTTTCTTTCCTTTTCTTTCTTTCTTTCGCTTTTGCGCTCTGATATTTTTGTGACAATATATATTGTCACACTGTGAATCGGAGCGCGAATGCGGAAAAAAGCAAAACAAGGAAAAGAAGGAAGGAAAGGCCCACCTGTTCATCACCTCTTACGTACAAGGCCAGCCACGTACATATATCGTCACAAATAGAACTGCCCGGTAAACCGTAGGCAGAGAGAGAGAAGAGGACAACAAACGAGGGGCTGTGTATATATATTGTCACATTGTAAATCAGAGCGCACAAAAGGGGAAAGAAAAAAGGAAAAGGAAAAAAGGGGAAGGGGAAGAGGTAAGGAAAGCTCCACCTGTTCATAACCTCTTATATACATTTTTATCGTCAAACAGAATTGCCCGGTAAACCATAGGCAGAGAGAGGGAGGGAGAAGAGGACAATAAACGAGGGGCTGTGACAAACTGACTGAGTTTCACCGAGTCATCAGGAGGCTGAATCTAGTCAAGATGTAAGTACACATGATGGACAACCCAACACTTGAACAACAGCACGAAACTCAGGATGATCAATCATTAATCAAGACAAAATTGATATATACAGTGAGGCCCGCCTTAATATCCAAAAAAGGCATAGAAGCTGAGCTGGAAGTGGGCAAGCTGAGCTGGCAGCTGGCAGCGGGCAAGCTGAGCTGGCAGCACAGCAGGCAGTGGGCAAGCTGAGCTGGCAGCTGGCCGCGGCGGATGGACGCGCACTGAAATTATTCTGAAGGAATCAATTGAACGTCCGATCCAGGAACGCGGGCGCAAAAAAAATGCACCATGAACAAAAAGCCGGCAGGGTTCACTCATACACTGTCCAAAACCCATTCTCCACCCTCCTTGCCATAATACGCTCGGCCTCCGACCTGCATTTCTTTTCCATCTTTTTTCCGAAAACGCATCTTCCTCATCTACCCTTTTCACCAAAGTATCCTTCGTTGAGAACATCGTTTTTTTCCCTTCTATCCCTCAAATTCGCCTTGGCTCAAGAACTTCCCTCAGTGCCCGATACACACGGTAAGATCTCTCTCTCTCTCTCTCTCTCTCTCTCTCTCTCTCTCTCTCTCTCTCTCTCTCTCTCTCTCTCTCTCTCTCTCTCTCTCTGTGTGTGTGTGTGTGTGTGTGTGTGTGTGTGTGTGTGTGTCGCGCGCACACACACACACACACACACACACACACACACACACACACACGCACACAAACACAAAAAAGTCGCTCGCGCGGCTCTGAAGCCAGCTCCGTCAGCCTCGCTGGCAAAGCCTATCCTGACGACTAATAGCACAGCAGTATGGCTGTCTAAACAGGGTTGAGGATGAGGCGAAGGACCGAGCGGAGGGAGAGGGGCGGCGGGGATGGAGAAAGAGAGTGCGAGAGAGAGAGAGAGAGAGAGAGAGAGAGAGAGAGAGAGAGAGAGAGAGAGAGAGAGAGAGAATTACGTCAACAATGATGACCTAGCTAGAATGGTACTTAGTGACGGCCGATCTTGGTGCCCTAAGGAGTAGTCGGTCGGGATGAGATGTCCAACCGACCATAAAATCGTAACCTGCTGCCATATGAATCGTCATATTCCCTGACGTTAGCTGTGAGGAGGGGTCATATTAAAAAAAAAAAGGGGGACGGGGCCAGGGAGGGGTCATATTCAAAAAAAAGAGGGACGGAAATGGCGAGAAAGGGACAAGTGTCAGGATGCCACGAGTGATTCGAGACAAGAACAGCAGGGCACCTGACGTTGGCTTGGAGAGAGGAAGGAGGAGTGCATGTGCATGTGCGGCAAGAGGAGGGGAGAGATTCTAACCTCCACGTCGCCCAGTAGTAATCCCATGATCTCTTCTGTTTCTGTGGACAAGGCATGTGTGACACAAGCCAGCCACACCTCTGTCGTGACTTCCACTCCGGTGAGCGACATAACGCCACGTCAGCTCCCCCTGTAATTGCTTCGTTTCGTTTCGATTGAGCCTCTGATTGGCTGCACGTCTATGCGCGCCAAGCCACATATGATGGCTGAATAGTGGATCCAGCACCAGTTGCGTTTCCCGACGATGTCGCCCAGTGCCTGGCTGTGGTTAATTTCGCACAGACAACCCACACACACTGCCTGCCTGATCGGATCTCCTCCGTGCGACACGTGTGACAAGCCCACGACCACGTGTTTCATAAAGGCACCTTCCCACGGCCCTGCTATTGCGCCCTCGCCCTCTCCGCGCGCGACCAGTTGTGCGGCCAACAGTCGTTTTCACTGTTTTCAGACAAAAGCCCGACCTTTCGGCTCCTGGGTTTTGTATCAGCGACAGCCAGACTTAACGACCAACGACCGAGAACATTGGACCAACGACCGGCCCCCAGAACGGGCCAAAGAGCGACCAGCCGCCCGACCGGTTTTGCACGACCCGTCCGGTCGATCAGGAAGAGGCCGATCAGAAAGACCCTTGGGCCTTTCGGCACTACTCTTGAAAAGAAAAAAAAAAAAAAAAAAAAAAAAAAAAAAAAAAAAAAAGCACAAAAGACAAAAATCGTGGCCGTGTATCTTTCCGTATTCTAGCGGAAGACACTTCACTCTCGTTTTGCACATTTCGAGTCGAGAGTAGTGCAGGGAGGCCCCCTCTCGCCGCACCACACCAAATACTGAAAAGACAAAGCGGTGGCCGGCGTATCTTGCCACTTTTTGGCGGAAAATACATTCTCAAGTTTACACATTTGGCCAGCTGTGCCCAAAAAACAAACCCCAAAACTATCGAGTGCCCGCCTGTCGGTCGCTCGTGAATTCCGGAACGCCGATCCCACGGCTACCGACCAATCGCCGGACCCAGCGACCGACCAGGGCGGCAAACAAAACCCCGCCCAGCGGCGAGCGCGCGCTTTCGCCGCAAATCGAGTGAGGGCTCACTCACCGCAGGACATCCGGCCGAATCTGTCCGTAATTACGTCCAGACACGTCGACGCGGGTCCGCAAATTTGAGCTGAGCAGATACGTAGACAGTTCTCCCGCCCACGAATCATTTCCAATTTATAGCCCACGAGGCCCTGCGCTATAGGGTCTCGTTCCACACCACTAGAGAACCCTAGAGTCTCAAGTGCTCCCGAATCCCGAAATCGTGTTTAAAAATACTTCATCAATCTTCGTTCCATGTGCACTTGAGAAAATACTAGAGAGGAGTAAGAAAAGTAGCATGGGGGTAGGGGGGAGCCAAGGCTGGGCGACTGCGCTAGACTGCGCTATTTTTTGGCCACTCCGAACTGGCGCTGGCATGGGTTTACTCGCGGTTGAGGTTGGCTCGCGGTTGACGTTTTACCTGGGAATTCTCTCGCGGTCAAGTCAGTGCCCTACCTCGTCGTTAACCTCGCCATTGCGACGGTGCACGAAGAACCCTCCATACCCACCCTTTGTGGGTACCGGCTATGCCGGGTTGGTGTTCTATCGAGGTAGCCATCAAGTTACTGGAATAGACAGGGGAGTGTGGGTCAAGGAGCGACGATTAGCTCCGGACTAAGGATCGTCTTTATGTTATCAATTACACGGATATTGTCGTCATCAAATTAGGGTTCTGGCATCAGTGATTAGCCTGTTGCCAAGAAGGAAGGAGGATGAAGGAGCTAAGTCCAGATAGAGCTCAGGCGAGGAGATATAGCGGGTAAGGTGGAATAAAAGTATCGACCTTCACTATTTATCAGGAGCTGGGCTAAGAAAAGAAGCGCGGATACACTACTGCCGAGGTTATGGGGCAAGGGATAGGGGATGGAGGTAGGGCCTGCAAGGGATGGGGGGGGGGGGGGGAGATCTCCCCCACCTCGCCCTCCGCAAATGAATTTTTGGGCAATGGAGGACATAGCCCGACTTTCTATTAGTCAATGCTATGACGAGGGAGTAGTCCAGATGGTTGAGAATGTGGTGGAAGTAGTGATAGACGAGAAAGGTAAGAGGTTCTGAGTCAATGAATCCTTTGAAGCAATTAAACCACCAGTACTTGGCCCAGCTATCGCAGCCGACCCTGGAAGTGCCCTGCGCGCCGTTTCCCGCTGAAGCGCTAATTCAATTTTGGTTTTCGGAAAGGCTGGCGGCGCCAGCCTTCCAGGTCCGGTTGCTCGAAGCACGAACTTCACGTAGTCTTAACGCTAAGGCCCGCGGCCGATATATGGGCCAAGTACTAGTGGTTTAAGGAGAGATGGCTCAAAGAAAGAACAGTGATCCTCATTTTTCAGGATGAGGCCCGGGATCTTCCCAGGAGTGTTAAAGAGGATATAGTAAGGGCTTACGGGCATTTGCTTGACCCGGACATTTGGAGGGGGAGGATTAAGTTTGAAAACCTGAATGTAATCTCTTACGTGGCAAAGGCAATGGAGGTGGCTACATGGCTTATTCAAAAGCGAACGATCAAGCTAACTCTGAGAGGGAAGGAGTATCTTGTGCTTATTAAGCCATGGATGACGAGGTTAGACCTCAAGGAGTTACGGTTGAGGGAAGCGGAGACTAATTTTTGGATAGTGGCATTATGAGTCCCTCTAGATGCTATGTGCTACCTACCGTCTGCAGTGGAAGGCCTGATTGGGGGAGTGAGGCACATGCATCTGCTAGAAGTGGACAGAACAAAGCCTAAGCTGATTAATATAAAGCTCGATATAGATCCGCAAGCACGATTCAGGGTGGAGGACACACTATCCATTGAATCCCCAATGGGCGAGCTATGGACGGTACAGGTGGCGACCCCATACTCTGATTGGTGTCGTAAGTGTCGGTGGTACTTCCACACCGAGGAGGTCTGCCCAAGGCAAGGTGATCTTAGCCCGAGAAGATACTGGGAAAACTCTAGACTATCACGTCAACAATCACAGGGCCGTCCGCATGAAGGGCAGGGCTCGAAGAGGCCGTCCCAAGCTCCGAGCCGACAGGCTTCAGTTCAGCAGCCTCATTCACAAGGCAGGGAGTTGGGCCTCAAGTCTGGGGACAAGACCGTCGGATATTGAGCACAATGTTTGAAAATCTCAATCATGGGCACGAACAACCGTTCGGGCTGCCGCCACCAGGGAGTTCGTTCATGGCTCCGTAGTTGTACCTGACATTATGGCCCAGGGGGTCTACTCCAGCGCCATCGCCTCACTGTTTTTCGTATCATCAGCACGGGCCTCCACGGTATCAGGGGTGCGAAGTCCCAGGCTGCTTGGGATCTAGGATGCTGACTTCGGTGATCCAACCGCTTCCAGCGGGTACGCATAAGTGGTAAGGGAGGATTGGGGGAAAAGAGGAAGCGGTACCACATGCATCCCCGCATGAAGACTCGACATACCCTCCTAGCAGGCAGACGCCTAGACCTGGTATGTCAAGGCCCCACGAGCCAAAGGGCCAACTCTCAGTCGGGGGTGCAAGAAGGGGCATATCAAGAGCTCACGGGGATCCCCACATGGATCCCCAGGAAGGAACCCTTGGAGGTGGGGAGGAGGAACCATCAGAGTTTTCCTCTACGTCAAGATTTAGAGTAGAGATGGGCAGTGAGTTTGTTGGGGACGACCGAATGCTGGGCGGGGAAGGCTTCCTGCATGCGGAACGATCGATGTCGTCGTCCGGAGGGTCTCAAAGGAGGAGAGGGGGAGAATCAGATACCTCCAACAAGCGAGGTTATAAAACTCATAGAAGTCTAGAGCATCGGCCGATGGAGAGAAGATTGGTCCCAATTGTATGTGCCATGGCAGAAAGCTCTGCATTCTTCTTGGGCTTGACACAGGCAAATGGAGGGCCATATCTTCCGTCTGTATATACAAACAAAATGCCGCTACCGAGAGAAATTTAAACACATACGAAGTTCCTGTTCGGGGATGCTTTCCCAATCAGGATCATTGCTCGGGTCGGTGATGGTGAGTGTTCTAGTCCCCCTGGAGGTGAAGGTGCTGAAGTTCTATTTCCCACTCTTAGATGCGCGTCTGGATCCCACAACTGCAGAGGCCCTCACTCAAGTCGGGATTAAGTGGTTCAATTTGGAAGCAGTGAGGAAGGCGAATAGTCATGAGTTGGACTCCATCATGATTACGCAAGAGGTCTCTGCGCTGCTGTTGCCGAGAATGAATGACAAGCTTACAAAATCACAAAACCTACAATCCAGGTTCCTGCTGGACTCTATGGTGGAAGAATGACGTTCCTCTACGCAGTCTGGCCAGTCGAGGGGCACTCAAGGACAGAGTCCTACGCATTAATCCCCGGTTCAGAGATAACCCAAGTGGGGTGACGACCAATCAGAATCCCGCATCCAAGAGCAGGCGAAAAATGATGTCGCCAATGGTTAAGCTCAAACTGGCTACATGGAACGTGCTGGGCTTGGGGGATACATCGGGTAGAGACAAAAGGAGAAGGATGAAGTCCTGGTTGTTTCAACAAAAGATTGATTGTTTGGGGATACAGGAGACCAAGCTGGATGAGGAAAAGTTGCAGTCCATTCAGAAATGGTGGGACGACCCCCAATATTGGTCCCCAACTCAGGGGAGAAAATCGTAAGTTGCAGGCGGATGTGATAGATGCAGAAACGAACCTTTGGGGAAGGTGGGTATGGGTAAGAATGATCACAGGACAGACAGAGTGGGTACTGATGTTGGTGTACGCACCCACGGAGCTAGCGTCGAGAGTCTGTTTTTTTCAGAGTCTACGAAGGATCATGCCCGCAACTGACAACCTGATAGTCTTTGGGGACAAGAACCTATCACTCGATGAGGCATTGTGCAGAAAATCTCGATCAACCGGCAGAAGGGACATAGTAGCTCTCCAGGAGCTGATTCAGGAACGGGATCTGTCGGATCACTTCCGTGGTCTGAATCCAGAGGAGCAGGGTTACACGTGGTATTCCAATATTCGGAGGGATGGGGATCGATTGGAGGTTATCAGACGCAGGTTGGACTACGTGCTGGTCGACAAGGGCCTGGCACAAGGGGTGACACAGGTTCGGCAGGTCTCACACCCACTCTCAGACCATAAGCCAGTTTTAGTGGACTTGGTGCTAGCTGGATCTGTGGGTAGAGGAAGAAGTTACTTCAAACTGAACAACCTAAATTTGGAGGACCAAGGGATGAGAGAGTGGGTTCAGGAACACATGGCCCCGTGGCAAACAGTTAAGCCGCACTTCACATCTATAGCTGAGTGGTTAGACGGTGGATTGGCGATTGTATCCGGGGTGTTGGATGTTTGTCCCTGAATCTTGGCAAGAGACCGGAATAGGGAGGAAGAGTGTTGTAGAAGAAGGGTGGAGGAGGCTGAGAGAAAGATGGACTTTCACCCAATTTTAGAGAACACCGAATTCATGAAAACCTAACAAAACGACAAAACCTAACATTTTTTATAGAATGAAAAAGTACAACATCAAACTGTTACTTTGGACACATAAAAAATAATATTTTTAACTGTGTCCTGAAAAAGGATGCAAAAAAAGGGGCAAAAAGTCTAGCAATTATTAAAATATGCAAGAAAATCATTTTTAGCAAAGAGCGTGTTATAGGACTATAAATTGTTCTTAGTGGACTAACAAAAACAAAATGTAAACAAGACAAGCTTTAAAAACTCGAAATATGTACAAAAAAAAAAAACAGTTTTAGTGAATACTCGTTTATAGAACTATAAGTCATTTTCAATACTTGGTAAGAACCAAAGTCTGTGAAAACTAATTTATAGATCTATAAATCATATAAGTCATTTTTTGAGCCTACTGTAAAACCCTTGTCAAAAAATATATGTTATGTAAAAGACGAATTCAAACAACTTTTGCCTCAAAAACATCTTCAAATTCTTAACCAACCACGATCTAAAATTAAGAAATTATAAAATGTTTTAATAAAAAATAATATATTCGTCCATGTATGAGAGAACATATTGAAGCGAACGTATTCGTGAAAAGGACAACATATGACGTGTTTGGGAGACCCTCCAATACGTTTATCGTGTTGCATACCTTATAGAACTATAAATATGATTTCTTTAGGTAAAGAAAAAAATAGAATATTTTGTTTCATGAAGAAACATTGTTTTGCAAGGTAATGATTTTCTGTAAAAAAAACTGTTTTTCTTCTCACCACTTCGAGTGGTTTAAAAAAAATAGTTTTTTATTTCATTTTTTGCGGATCTTTAACTTCACCTAGAATTTTGTTGATGTAGGAGACCTGAAAAACGTACTATGAGAATCTTTAAAAAAATTTGTGCAAACCTAACAATTTGTTTTGTTAGGTTTTCACGAATCCTATGTTAGAGATGGTATGAGCTAAAGAAAGGGAAATCAGATCATCAGAGTGGGAAAAGTTGCAGGTAGAGAAACAGTTAAGATGGGAAGAAACGCTTAAGGGAATCCTACTAGTCCATAATAGGATGACCAGGGAAACTTTTCGTAAGTTTTTATCGAGCTCCTCCTTCCACCAAGTAGTCCAGCTGGACCACCCATTTGACCAGAGAGCTCCTCAAGCGTCTACCCAGGCTGAGATGCTGAAATACGTAAGAATTTACTAAGTTGATATCTTTATAACCAGAAAAGTGGATGACTAAGTGAACACGGATCTCTCTGAGGAAGTAAATATGCGGAAAGACACCACAGTTCAGTTAGCAGTAGAGGACAGATTGGCGCTGGAAAGACCAATCACGGAGGATGAACTGAAGCAGACAATGAAGGAGATGGCTCCCGAGAAATGTTCGGGTAGGGATGGACTGACGGTGGAGTTCTATCGGGTCTGCGGAGAAGCTTTGAGGCCCCCTTTAGTACAGGTTTACAATGAGGTGTTGGGGGACGGAAAATTTGGGGGTGCCATGACGCACAAGGTTATATCGGTAATGTTCAAGAAAGGGGGCAAGGCCAATATCCGCAATTACCGACCTATTTCAATTTTAAATGTTAGCTACAAGCTGCTGGCCAAAACGGTAGCCTTGCGGTTGGGCAGAATCCTCCCGAACTTAGCGGAGCGGGACCAGGGAACCGTTGTGCAGGGACGCTCAATTTTTATTAATATCCTTACTGCGATTGAGAGCATCGAAGTCATCCAAGAAGAAAACCTGGATATGGCGGTCATGTTGCTGGATATGGAAAATACGTACGCCAGAGTGGGCTGGTCCTTTGTCCTGACTATCTTGCTGAAGATGGGGTTTGATGAGGGTTTTTGTAAGTGGGTTATAGCCATGTATACCCTGGCCACATCTGCAGTCCAGGTGAATGGACACCTCTCCAAGACATTCCAACTCTCAAGATCGCTACGCCAAGGTTGTCCCTTGGCCCCCCTACAGTTTGTTTTATAGTTGGAGCTTCCCCTCAACCGCATTCGTAAGCACACCCGGATTCGAGGGTTACCGGTTTTCGCAGCCAGAGAGTGTTGGACTAAGGCCTTGGCGGATGATCTGTTTCTGGTTTCTGCAAATACAGTCGAATCACTAGATGTTGTCAAGTCTGTGTTAGCAGAATACTTACTTCTTTCCGAGGCACTCGTCAATTGGAACAAGTCTACCTACTTACTGCCAAAAGGTAGGGTTTTGCAAGTTGAATGGGGGATGCAAAGGGTAGACCCAAAACAGGAGAAAGGTTCATGGGAGTGATGGTGATCATGCAAGTCATGAGCATCACTCAAGGCGTTATTTTGCAGCAGAGAGTCTCAGGCAGGCTAAGGGGGTGGGGTTCGGCCTGACATCTGTCATTGTACGGGAGGGCATTGGTGATTAATGTTGCGCTATTCTCCTTGATCTGGTTTGTGGGCACGGTCAGAGAACTGACAACAACAGTGGTGACAGAGATCAAACGGCTAGCAACAAGGTTTCTATGGAAGCCCAGAGCAAGGTCAGAGGAAGGCTTCTTGGTGAAGGTCGCTTGGGAACTGGTTACTTGCTTTAAGGAACAGGGAGGTTTGGGTCTCATCGACCCACAGCGTAAGAATCGGACGCAGTTAAGGCAATGGTTGACCCGGGGGGAAATTCCCACGAGAAATGAAAGTTGAAAAAACATTCCATAAAAAAAAATCCTTCATATTTATAAATTATCATTTCAATGTTTGTCCAATTCTAAAATTTATAGTTTTATTTGAATTAACGTATTTATGACTGAAAATCCTTACTTAGAATAACAGTCTAATTAAAACATCTCATGAACTCATCCAGACTTTCATTCCATCTCTACCATGCATTTCAAATAAGAAGAGATACCCCATTCTTGGAAGGAAAGTTTTCAAGTAAGACAAAAAAAATTAAAATTGGAATGACATTTTTAAAGATGGAATGAAACTATAATTTTACTATAGAATGATTATTTAATTATTGGGATTTTTTTTTTATGGTCCAATAGCTGGCTCAATCCAACCGTTAGCTTCGAATTCTCTGATTCGTTCCAGCGCTGTCTTTCATTCAGGGAGGGAGTATCGGTATGGTTTGCAGTGGATTGACGGGTGCGCGCTGGTCTGGATTCCGTGCTAAATAACTAACGACAACCCGATATATGTGTCCTTGACGCTAATCGCCCCTTGATATTCGGTCAGGATATATGCAATTAGTCGATGAGTTTCGTTAGGCACGTACTGGGGCACACGTAGTTCATAAAGTTGTCCGTGTATATTAGCCGTTACTTGTTTCGTGCCTACTTTACTACCGATCCCCTTGAAGGAGGATTGAATTTTGCTGGCAGAGAAAATCATAATGCGGGAATGGTAACTGAGCCGGACGAAGGATGTATGAGTATGTTTTTTTTACAGACTTCTTTATGAAGATAAAACTCAATTCAGAATTTTGGGAGGCAGTGAGAAATGCATGGCCCAGACACCCTATAAAAATACGGACACCCCCGTCTACGAAGGAGGAAGTCCTTCGCCAGGGGCTGTTTGATAATCCACATATTATAGATGTAAAAGCCAGACCCTTCTCAATGGGTTCCTCTCCTGGCTCGTTTGGAAAAACCTGGATCCGTCGAGGGGTATCCAAGATAGCTGACTTATGGTCATCTCTGCTAGGCTCATGGAAGCGGTTCAATGACATTCACCCGCAACTGCAGGGTTTGTGGCATTCAGAAGACCACTGGTGCATGCTCCTACAGGCAATCCCTGGCCAATGAAAGTTTCTGCTCGGATCGGAGGGTTTGGACCCGGTAGGTACATGGTATGTCTCCCCCTCAACAGAGGAAGGACATGAAGTCTGGAGGGTGCAGGGATTGACCTCAACAACTTTTCGAGAGGTACAAAAGTAGTCAGTAGAGGAACACTCAACTACCCTGCTCTCTGTGGGTGAAGAGGCAGTTCGACAGTGGACCAACACACCGGAGGCAAGAGTGGTACAAGATTTTGACAAAAGAGGCAGGCTTAGTATCTCCACAGTTTAGGTGGGGAAAGTACCCTTGCGAGATCTAGCAATAGATCCAAGGGCGTGGAGATGGAGAGAGGATGACACTTCCAGGGCGACCCCCCATGACTAGGACTTAACAAACTATTATGTACGACATTCATATAGACTGACGGAACACAGAGAGAGGAGTCCAACAGGGGTATCTGTCACTAGATGGGGCTCGGTCTTGACAAGTAACATGCAAGGGATAGAGGGGACTTTCTGAAGCTGTGGTCAGTTTTGCTATTGATTCCCGACCTGAAGCACGCCAGTTTGCTATGGATGCTATCTTTATTGGTTACCCCATTTGCAGTATGGTTAAACAACAGAGGAATGGAAGTCCCCCTAAAATGTCATCGTTGCGCTTGGCCCTTTGAGTCGACTAAGCGTCTATGGTGGGACTGCCCGACATCAAAGAGGGTGTGGTTGTGGTGGAAGGACTACTGCCAGAGATTGGGGGGTGAAGGTGTGGAATGGGATGAGCAATGGGTCCTGCTGGGCTTTGCGAGAGCAGAACAGTCTGGAAAAAAGGGCTGGTCGTACATGGCCCAGGTCGTAAGGGTGGTGATCTGCTTGACCATTTGGGCACACAGGAACCGTGCAAGGTTTGAAGGTCGCCCATTCTCAAACCGGGAGATTAAAGGTCTGAGAAGGGTTATCTGGGCAGACTGGAGGAGGAAGGCTAAGTGTGGGCGAGGCCCAAGGAGGCAGCTTTGGTGATTCTTAAGGTCTTGGGCAAAAGGGAACCAGCTGGCTGGCATCCACACCTCCAGGGGCCTGGCGACTTCAAGATTGAAGATGGTTGAATGAGTAAGGGCGAGGTAGCAGTAGGAATTAGTTGGTGGCGGTACGTAGGGAAGGTCTTGCTAGGGGGACCAGGGCATCTTGGTCTGTAGGGGAGAGGCTAGAGAGTGTCAAGGAAACAACCAGGGCACTCGGTTAGTAGCGACGCAGTGGTCCGATAGGAGGGTGTCTAGGAATAAGGAACATAGGTTTCCACGGGGTCGATTAGACCTCGTCGTCGCTTTAGACGGTTAGGGTGATAGTGTGTCGTTGTACTTTGTCAGGCGGTGGTGAGAGATGGTGTTTTAAAAAAAACAAGGTTATTGATTGATTAGCTTTGAGTCTGGTCAATTTGGCCCTTGGTTCGGCTGAGGATGTAAGCTAAACTGGCTGATGCTGTCAAGATAACTCCGGGTGGAATTGTGAGGATCCCTGACCTCAACATTTGATGAGAATATATATCCTTTCTATTAAAAAAAAAAAAAAAAACTAGAGACGCCAGCACTAGAGACGGCCGCGGGGGCTGACAATCGCGGCCAGGCGGTTGAGGTAGGACGTCCCTTTTGCACATTGCTACCTAGATAGTTCTGCTAATAAGTTGCCTGCTATTTTAGCCATGCAACGGATGATGCAGCTAGCATGATTAGTGTGGCTGCTGCCGAGGACTGTGGTGATCACAGTGCGCTGCCCAACCTGTTGATCGAAGTGGCAACATGCCAACTGCAGGACGCTGACTTGGTTGCTAGTTGGTGCGCTGCTTAGCCGACCGGGTAGAATAGTTAGAGGTGAGCCGTGAGCCTGTGGACTTACCGGTGGTCATTTCTTTTGGAGCCGCGGGTGCTAAGAAGTAACTGCAGTTGTTGAAGGGGAGGTCTTGCTGTGATATGAAGAATTACCGGGAAGCCAACAGGTGATAGTTGACTGTAGTTGACAGAGTAGGTTGGGTTTTGGTGGGGGTTGACTACGCATCACCAACATTCTGATAAAATGTGAGGGAGATGTGCACTTGTGTCAGGTGATGGTGCCGTCTGAGATCGAGGTAGCGGGACTTGGTCGCATGATCAGGCTTATGAAGGGGGTTACCGCTGCAACTTGAAGTTTTGTCAGAGTGCCAATTGTCAACAGTTTGACTCCAGTTTGACCAAGTTCTTGAGCACTTTGGCTGCCATTGCGGGACCCTCAGGCAATTGAAGGCATCAAGACCCTCTCCTGCAAGTTGAGTGGTCCCTCTCTTGTATCTCGAGTGTCTGAAACCCCTTTTTCTGCCCTTCTTAATCTCAGTCTAATCCTGTTACGAGAGGAAGGCGGCAGGCGGGATTGCAACATGTAGGACCGCAGCAAGACTCTGTGGGGAGTCTGCCAACTGATTGCGGGAGCTCTGCCGGAACTCAGGAGGAGTTCTGGAGGCATGAAACTGAGAAGTAACCATTTATTTTCCCTCTATAAACCTAGTTGTAACCCCTATCTGTACATCCTTCTATAATTTAACTGAGTATACTGTTTGCATCCCTACTTTGACTTTATGTTTGACTTTCAGGACACAAACCAGACTTAGTAAATGAATATTTGTGTAATTACAGTTTCAGTTTCATTGGTTGACTGAACGAAAATTGTGAAAAAAAATTGCATTTGGGGGAAAGGTGGGAAGAATGTTGTACTGCTTGTGTTTGACTGGGTCAACCAAAGGCTGAAAGAATCTCCAGAAGATTGGAGGGTCCAGTGCTACGTTTATTTTCGATTGTCTAAAGGATCAGACATGTTCCCATAAAATTGGGTTGTCTGGTTGCTTTGACTTGCGAGGGCTGTCTGTGTTTGATTTTCAGAAACCAAGCATTTTTCTATAAGATTGAATGACTTGGTTGCCTTGTTTTCTTGGGGTTTCCTTATGTTTTGTTGGTTTTTGAAATGAGAGTTGAACATGTTTCATAAGATTGGATGACTCTGACTCTTTCTTGTTTTATTTCTGAGAGGGAATTTAAGCAAAGGGTTGGACAAGTTCCTATAAGATTGAGTGGTTTGGTATGAAGCCACATACATGCTAAAACAAAATGGATATTTCTATATTACATTACTTATGAACAAGCTAGTCAAACATTTTTCCATAAGATTGGATGGTCCGACTATAGCTTATCACTAATTAAAGAGAATATGAATTAATAATAAACTTGTGGTAAGAAGAGGCAGACTGAACCTTGATCTAAGATGATTGGTTCAATCATATATTACCTTAAAAGACTAAGTGCAGACAATTATATACAACTTGGATACTTAAGCAGTTCAGGACGACAAGGCTGGACAACCTAGTCATTTGCCCAATGAAGAAAAACGTTGTAATGTCCTATGTTTGTGTATATTCAATGACTGACAGGTTTCCATAAGATTGGATGATCTAACTTTACGTCTTATGTAAGCAGGTATAAGGGATAAATCATTGAAAAACTACGAACTATTGTCTGGCAAGGTTAACTTTGGGTTGGTGAGAGTATTTACCATTGTGGTTTGACTTTGCATGTGACTTTGTGAAATCAATACTTAGTCTGAGTTACAGTTTGATTGGTAGTTGTTTTAAATGCTCGCCACATACTAGAGCTATAAGAGTTTGTTTCAATACCTACATTTTCTGAACTAAGTTTATTTTACTTTGGTCAATTTCTGCATTTTCTGGGATATTTTGTTATACCTGGTCTTGTATAAATCTTGGTAAGCCACTTTCTCTACGGGAAGCGCTACCGAAGCTGAAAAGTCTCTTTTTCTAAAGGAAGTGCTGCTAAAATTTTTGTTAATTCATAGAGTTAGGCAAAATTGAATTTTTTATTTCTAGATTTATTTTGGAAAGTTACTTTCTCTACAGGAAGCGCTGTCGAAATTTTTACAAATCTAAGGAGTTAGTTAAATTTTGTCTTGGCAGAACTCAAGTCTTACTTTGAGTTCTTCTATGACTTAGTATAAATATGAGAAGTCTACTTTTCTAAAGGAGATGCTGCCAAATTTTTTACTAATTCTAGGAGTTAGACAAAATTTGTCTTTTCAAAGTTATATACTATTTCATTTTTATATTTAAGCTAGGTTACCAGGCCGGATGTCCGGGATCCCCCTGACCGTTCGGGATGTCCGACCGGACGTCTGGTCGGACGTTGGACCGGACAAGGTATGTCCGACCTACCGCCAAAAAAAAAAAAAAAAAAAAAAAAAATTGAAAAAAATCATGTGGCTTTCACCTTGCATAAGGTATCTGCCACCGAATGTTTGACTCATTTGGGTCAATATAATAAATAATAAAAATCTTCAAAGATTTTAATCCCCACCTATACCCCTCTTATCCCTACCTATACCGCTCTTATCCCCACCAAAACACCTAATACCCCCTTCCTCTACCCCAAATACCACCCTATCACCAAATGCTCAGAAAAATTTGAAACTTTTTGTCCAACACTATCATTTTTTTTTATTTTTTATTTTTTTTTAGTGTTAAAAAGCCGTGATCCGGAAATCCAGACGACGGGGGTACCGGACATAGGGGGAAGACGTCTGGTCTCCGGACCAATGGTAATCTAGTATTTAAGTTAGTATAAATTCTAAAAAGACACTTTTTCCACGGGAAGATGTCGAAATTTTCTTCATTTAAAGGAGATGGATTATATTTCGATAGGTGGTCATTCTGGCAACCCACCCTGAATAGGGGAGATTCTGCCAAAGATCTACCTTTTCTTTTGACAATGACTTAGGGGTAGATTTATACTTAATTGGTAGATAGTTTTGAGTAAGAATGTGCTATGAAGATTTATTTTCCATACACTAATGATATAACTTGGGCATTGACCTGTTTTATGATATAGACCCTCTTTGGATGTTTGATTAAGGATTTGGGCTAGATTTAGCTTGATCCCACAAGGATCATCTTCTGTTACCAATGATAACACGCCGGTTGCCGATTCGTCGGTTTACAACTCAACTTCAATTCATTCTCGTTACCTAACCCTAAAAGGCTTTATCCCTGGTGGTTTTCATCCGGACTTTTATTAAATGACCATTTAACAAAGGTATTGAATATTTATTTTGGAAGGTTGGACAAAGGCTGGGGCTTGCATGTTTAAAGCAAGGAGTATGAGTATAGAAAAGGGTTGAAGTTGACCCCGTGTAGTGTGTAGACTTTTGGTTGATTCCTTGATGTGATTGCATGTATTTTTGTGGTTCTAATTTTGGATTTGACTATTTGCGATTACATACATAAATATGGCTGAGAGGAGCCCCATCATGACGATGAGAAGTGATCGTCCTGATTTAAATAACCCTTATTTATATATGTACATACCTATGCTTGAGTGTTCGCGTGACCTATAGTGTCCGCGCTTAAGGTTTAATTGGGACTGAGATTAAGAGAGGAAAAAAAACTCTCCTCTTTTCATCGTTTTGTTTCTTAAAGTTTTTTGGTCGGACTTTGGTTCTAGGCCTGGATTCGAGGTACTTGTCCAGGACACCCCAGGTCCTAGACTCCGCGCGGAAGGGATCACCCCTCGCGCAAAGCCTATTTGCCCTGCCTACTGGGACACTTAGCCTAAGGGTTGAAGGTAACGCACGGGCCAAACGACTGTTCCTTCAGCCGTGCAATATCGTGAAAGGCTCGACCTTCACGATACTTCGAGACTGACACTTGAGTGTCATAAGCGGTACTCAGATCCACGAGGGACCGCTTGATTATGAACACTATATAGTACATCATCACCGCGACTGCTTGCATATTTACGCATTGCTAGTCGATATGAGAAGGCCCTGCATCTGCGTGGTTTTATACTAAGTCTCGCGCGTGTCGCCTATCTGATTTTCCACGTCAGAAGGTTATGGGTTAGATACTGAAGGGACTAGGAGTGTCGTTTTGTTTTATGTTTATGTTGTTCCGTGTGCATGTGTGCATTTTAATTTTTATGTTTTAAGAGTGGTGTAACGCGTGGTATGTGGGATGCGTCCTAGCGACTGACGACGAGTCGCGCCTGGGACTTCAGCCCCCTAGTAGTGCGTCGGTTCGTGTGCGGGCCCGATAGAGGTGTAGAACCATGTGTATTCCCTATGTTATAACGAACGAGAAACGCCCTCGGCTGGTCCACCTCTGCGATTGCAACTGATTAACTTTCGTACTGTGGACTCGTAGCTCGACAATGATACACCGCCGAAGGGAGGTGACAAACTCCAACAGGTGGCGGTAAGTTGTACCTCGCGTAAACCCTATCCTGTCGTAGGGGCTCGCGAGAGGTATGGCTGGCGCACTCGGCTGGAGCGGCTTGTGAAAGCTCCATGTGTGTCACGAGATAGACCAACTCCTGTGTGACGCGGTCGGGAGGGTCCTGCCCTCCGCGGGACCGATGCGCTCGACAACGTTATGTAAACGCCTCCGGTGTCTCTGCGCAGAGGTGCAACGTTTTGAACCCACAACCTCAGACCACAATGCGCATTGACAACCGGTGCCCTAAACACTGTAAGGTCCTAGTTTTTCAGACATAGTTCCTATTTCTATGGGTGGTCTGTAAGGTCCTAGTTTTTCCAAGCAGACATCGGTCATAGAGCGTACTATGCCTCACTCTCATCAACCGCTCCATTCCATGGGAGAGCTGTCCTAAGGGGGAGCCACATCCTAACCCCTCATGTGCCTCGTGGCTGATCCCCCCAGATCTCCAGCTAGCAGCATGCCCTCTTCTAGTCTCTACTCTTACCCCCAGCGACCTACTAACACTGACTACAGATTGTACTAAATCTCACTCTCATCGACTGTTCCTAATTCTATGGGTGGGGTGTAAGTCTCTCGGCTCTGGGTCCCAGTACGTGAGTGAATTTGAACGTATAACCTCATCCATGCAATGTACTATTGAACATACTGAGCTACTGTGGAAGCTGAACGATTTGTGCACAATAGTGGACCGGAAGGTAAATGAGCAATCATCCCCAAGTATGCAAGTACTCAAACCACCACATAAACCTTGAGCACCAGGCATACATCCCACAACCCAGACCCAACATACAACAACCATGGACTAAGACCCTTGGGTGATGCGGAAGCAGTGTCTGTAATAGCTTACCTGCATCAGCCCAGGGGGATTTCTAGATGGGTACATGTTATGTAAACATCCGTCAGTGTTCATGCGCACGGATGTGGAGTTTTGAACCTACAACCTCAAGGCACAATGCACATTTCCAACTGGTGCCCTAACCATAATACAATTCCCATCTTCTCAAAAAAAAAAAAAAAAAAAAAGTGCAAGTTTAGCGGGGGTCTAAAATTGCGTCAGTCATTACCCGCAGTGGCGTTTGGCAGATTTGTTATGCCTATTCTGAACGTTGGGTGCCCCAAAGAAATAAGTATGCCCAGGTGTGGTGTGAAGTTTCGAATTCGCACCAATAACACTACACTCCAAGTTCGGGCCGAAAGCAGTTTGACAATGCAAAACAAGTAGTTGCGCCTCCCTTTTCATCGTCCCCCACCCCAACCAAATAACAGCAGTGCGCCCCCACCCCAGCCTTGACCACCATGGTTGGGGAGGGGGACAACATGCATCTCCTCTGATGGCTGGAGGGAGACAACAAAGCTATGTTCACAGGGGTCCCCTGTATAAGCCTTTGGAGTAGTGGTTGGTAGGTAGTGAAGGTGAATTGAAAGAATTTGAAACTGAAAGGCGGGAGTTAGGGATGAGTTAGCCTGTTGGGCGTTGAGTAGGAGAAAATGGTTGTCAATCGTATCTTCCGGGATTCACACTCACCTCTTCCTTTGTTTGAAATTCTTTGGATTCTTTGAAATGATAGTTTTTTTTTTCTCATTACCATCAAAGGACGTTCCTTGCTTAGCTAATCCCCTGGATCCCTTGGATTCCAAGGTAATCAATGTTGGCAGGGGGCGGTTCTTTCAATCTTGAGAATGCCTTAGGATTCTGGGTATGTCTTGCAACTCATTCTAGGCTTCTTTGATGCTGTTACATTCATGGACCTGCGGTTTTTCGATGCCAGAACGACGCTGGCTGGTGCTGGAGGGTTGCCCTGTAACCTGTTGATAGCAGGAGCGTGAGGCCTGGTAGAGAGATCTGGGGATGCCTTGGGCCGAGCATTCCAAGTGAAAACCAAGGGTTGCTGTTGGGACGACACTGGCCGCAGCTGGGGTGAGTCGTGTTGCCTTGTGACCTAGCAGGGTGGGGGCATGAGGCCTGGGAGAGCTCGACAGGGAATTAGACGGTGTCAGAGAATTTTAGAAGTGTTTTGTTGGGGATTCCAGGGGTTTTGAGCATTCGAAGGACTTCTGTGGCTTTCCTGTTTGGCTTTCCTATTTTACTTAGTAATTGCTGCTTGAGCAGGCTAGTAATAGGTCAGCAGTTATCCACCTTTTTCCTAAAATTTCATGAATTTTTTTCATAGTCCTCAGATTGTTCTTAGCCAAAGTCAGGTAACGGCCCTGGTATTTCAAAACAACCATTTGACAATGTATATTCTATATGGGATGCTGAGCCCAGTTCCTAGCACGTGTTGCTCCCCACGAATAGATTGGAGCAGTTGTCCAAAAAAAAAAGAAAAAAAAAAGAAGATTTGAGAGAAGAATGTAGCGTAGTTTTAGAATATGATAAGAAAGAGAAGGAAAAAAAGAAAAAAACTGCAAAACAAACAGGTAACTTTACTTTTTTTTTTTTTT
>BFEA01000662.1:766023-777589 GCA_003427395.1 Chara braunii
AAATGGAACATGCTCCAATCTATTCATGGGTAGCAACACGTTTTGGGAACCGGGCCCAACGTCTCATTCAAGATCATATTGAGAAATTGAGAAATTTATGGGAAAATCCTTGAGGTACCGGGGCCATTACCCGACTTCGGCTAAGAAAAGCAATTGTGCGCAAGAACACTAAAATTCTCTATCATCCAAAGCTCGGGTCAAAGGAGCATTCAGAACGAAAGAACCACCTGCTTTAGGGCCTTTCGGCAACCCAACCCTACCTGCCTCACCCCTATATCCCGATGCCCAATCTCTACCAGGCCTCATGCCCCCAACTACTAGGTTACAGGGTGGCACGACCGACCCCAGAACCCCCCCATCTGCTGGGCCACAGGGCAAAGCGACCCGCTCGGGCTCCGACCAACATCGACTAGGCACCAACTCACCAAAAGACACTAGAGTGCCTTCCACCCTCGACAACTCCCTAAATCTCTCTACCAAGTCTCATGCCCTCATACAACTTGAGTTACAAGGCAGCGCAACCAAGCCCCAGCACCGACCAGCGTCGTTCTAGCCTCGTCTATCCGCAAACCACCAAGACTCAGGATTAAGGCAAATACCAGTCAAGCTACCAATCAGCACCATAGTTGTAGATCCCATCATGCATCTTGCAAATATCCCCCCAAAAAACCATTCTCAACCCTGCTCTAGCAAGTCTTACACGGTGAAGACACCATCTTCACCACCGCTGTACCCTATTCCAACCCTACAGGCTAGCCCGTTCGCCGCAGAGTGCGTCATCTCCCACTGTCACAACACCACCACCCCCTGGCTTCAACACCAAACCTTGGAAGAATTTTTCAACTAGGAAAACAGAAAGTCAAAAGATTCTAAAAATCACATGAGCGTTTCAACGCCTACTATTCCCACAGGAAGAGGGAAAACCCCATGAAAAGTCCAACGCCTATTGAGTTTCAGTTACATGAAAGGGGTCACAAGAACCAAAGGGATTACTCTTCTTCCCCAAAAAGCATCCCCCTGTTTGTTCACTGCCTCTGCGGGAAGGCGCCCCCTCACCTCCCCGCCCCTGTTCAGAACAACCCCCACACTACCCCTCCGGCTCTCTAAGTCGCATACAGTACCTCCTAAAGTATGCCCCAGCAGAGCCGAAGATCCCCCTTCCTTCCTGCTCCACCCCCTCCAACGGGAACAACCCTCTCACCTCTCATCCTGTTGGCATCAGCACCCCTTGTCCTCTCTCCCCAACCGCCATAGCTGATCCAACCAAAAAATCGGTGTGGCCCAGAAAAAGACAAACCCTCAGTACCGCCCCTACCCTCTCAAGGATCACACTACCCACCTTGTGTAACCCTCGCAGGGAGGGACTGTAACCCTAAAGGAGATAATCCATTCAACACCAATGACCCGGATCCCACAACATCACGGACTGAGGCCCAATTGCTAAGAACAAAAAAAAGACCTATTACTTGGGTGAGAAGGTGTACCCATGAGTCGGAGGGCACATGGTTAGATGGCCCAAAGTTCATTGATACGATTAAAGAATAGGTACATATTGGCATCATGATTAAATGAGAAAGAGCTGCGCTAGCGCTAGCGCCCTGACGCCGGCGAACTGGTAGGGCCCGGTCACCCCGGCTCGACTGGCGCCTGCGGAGAACAGCTTCCAACCTACTGGGCCTGTGCATGTGCCCAATAGGTGCGAAGTGGCTTGTGGCCACGTGACGCTTGTTGTTTGGAGCCGTAGACGTCCCATGACACGTCAGCTGTGTGATTATAAGGGGTTCAGTAGAACCGTGCGAGTGGCGCAGCCAATGGGGGGAGAGATGGATTTGGTGGAGAAGCTACAACATCGAGCAGAAGAATGGATTACCACACTGGAGGAGGGATGCAAGCAGATGCAGACGATAGTGGGGATGCTTATGCTGCGGCAGTAGGAAGGGGTACGGATCGATGGGGGAGCGATCTTGATGGACCAGTGGTTGGAAGATAGGACTTAGGAGATGCTAGACATCATGTGGGAGCTGGAGGAAGGGCTGGATCCCCGGCTCGAAGTCTACATCGACTGGAGGCGGTTGAATGATAGGATGGCTGCTTGCAAAACCCTCTTTACACTGGGGCGAGATCTACGCAATCAGTTGGAGAATCGACAGAGAAGTGGTGAGATGGGTGAGATGAATGGCAAGGGTGATAGGGATAATGGGTTGGAGGGAGGATTGGTGGCCGACGAAGATGATTGCGGCGAAAACACCAACAATAGCAACAACATCAGTTACATGGACATCATGGATAGTGATAAACTTGCGTGCGACAACAAAATTGGGTGCGGCAACAACAACGGCAACAATGATAACAGCGGAGATAACATCAACAACAACAACAACAACAACAATAACAAGAACAACAACAACGATAATATCAACAGCAACGACGACGACGATGGAAGTGACGACTACGAAAGTAGCGGGGTTGACGGAGGTATCCGTGCAACTGTGATCATTATCGACATGATGGGGGAGATGTCGCAAGCGGACGTCGGGGAGATTGGGGTTGGTTCGGAAAAGGGGTTTGCTATCTCCCCCCCCTTCAACGATAGTGACGACAACAACAACAACAACAACAACAACAACAATAACAACAACAATGATGACGATGACGGCGACGGCGACCAAGGGAGCAGCGGGGTAGGAAGTGGTGTTCGTGCAACAAAGATTTTCATCAGCGCGATGAGAGTAATGTTGCGAGTGGACGGGGTGGGAGATGGGGGTGAGATGGAAAGTGGTTTACTGCTTCCCCCCCCTCCAATCTTAACATGGAATTCCTTCTTGTTGTTTGGCAGAGGATAGGAGTAAGATAGCCGGGGGTGATTGATGTTGCCTGACCTGCAATATCAATCAGGGGGGGTTGATTGTCCCGTTGGTTGGTGGTGGGCTGATTAGGGATTAGCTAGCAGGAGGTGCCCCTTGACAGTTTCACATGATAATGCATATTGGACACTGGACTTGATGTCCGTATTATACATCTCTCATCATTGATAGAGATTTTAACAAAGATTATATGCATCATATCGTGTTTAGGGTTTCGCGATTTGAGTTTGATGGATATAAAATACAGACATATATAAACATTTTCTGACTGGTGGACATATTTATACAACAAGGTATAGGTAGTTGGATCCGATTTTTAGCAGATACAAATTACATCATAGTGATACACATCACATCATGGTTAGGGTTTCGCATGATGGGATTGATGACTCAGTTTGTTTTAGAGATTTTATAGATCAGATGGATAGGGACGCTGAAGCCGTTTTCCAGCACGTACATTCACGCCATTGCATACGGACGCTTGACCTGATTTCCAACAGATACAATTTCATCATTTTTTTTATTTTATTTTATTTTTTTATTTTTATTTTTTTTAATGGGCCCAGTGCCCAAGGCTGATATTCCAAAAGAAAATATTAAGGCCGGGGTCCTCACAGTCTGCCCGGAGAGATCGAACCAAACTTACTGAGAACCGGGCTCGGCGTCCCTCCTATAATGATGATAATGATCCTGATGATGAAAATAATGATGCTGACTCTACTGATGATGATGATTACGACTATGCTATATCACCTATTCTGGCCTCCTAAACCTAGAGTAACACCTGAACTTCCCTATACCAGAACAAAGTTACTTAGAAACAATACCATCCTAACCAACGTCACCCATTACTGATCTCTTCTCGCCACCTAGCAGCCCCCCCCGATTCGCCACTGAATTGCTTTCCTCCCTCGGCAACACCCAGATCTCTCTACAAGGCCTCACACTCCTGCGATTTGCAAGTTACAGGGCAACACCCCATCTCCGGCCAGCGTCGTTCTGGCATCGCCGCACCAGGGGCACAGAACAGAACAACTTTGTTGACATCAGTCCGGGTTCTACCATCTCTGAGTGCCTATACCCCAGATAAGGACGAAGGCTAGATGCTGCCAGAATCCAGAAAACTAGAAAAAAGATGATACTAATGATGATGATGATGATGATGATGATGATGATGATGATGATTAATCTAATGATGATTATGATGATGATGATGATGATTAATCTAATGATGATTATGATGATTAGTATTATTACTCCTAAGAATGGTCTCCCCCTCCCCCTCTTTCCCTCTCCGTCCCAACGCTGCCTCCGCTGAAACGGATTACCAAGAATGTAAGGAACCCATCACAACCCCAACACAGGACAGTCCCACCTCCCCCCCCCTTAACCCACAAAGGCATACAATTCCCTCCCAAAGTATGCCTCTGTCCTCCCTTTACCCTATACTGCCTCCGCTGGTGTGAGTATCCCCACCCCAACCCCAGAATAAGGTAACCCACAAACTCTGCTCACACCCCCTCCAGGGCTACACCTCCCTCCTTGTGTCACCCCTGTAGAGTGAAGCTCTCCTCTGATCCCCCTTTTCCAACCATAAAAAATGAAAGCGTATACTCTAGGAGGAGCCTATCGAAAACAGGAATCCAACTGTCATTACGATATCAGGAACCAAACTTGCATTACGAAACATAAAAAATTACGCATAAAAAATTAAGATTTTTTTTAAAGGAAAACTTCTTAGTGAAGACTGATTGGAAAAACAGAGAGAAATCAATTAGAAATTTAGGTATTTAAAGAAATACCTTTCTGGTTCGTTTTAGAGGAAAAAGAAACTTGGATTTAAAGGTGATGAAGATGGATAACGATTGAAAATATTTAGAAAATTAGTTATGGATATTATTAAAATCGATTAATTAAAATAGTGATTGGGTTGATGATAATTAGTTGATTGGATAATGAATAATTAATAAAATAATAAGTTGGGAATATAAAACTGATTGTAGAAAAAGAAGGAAAGCGAAGAACAAAATTAGTAAGTATTACTGAGTCCACCTACAATGATGAAAGTGATTATTACGCTGCAAAGACTGACACGACGCGAAGTAAATCTTTCTCCCCCATCCCTTTTCCTCTTGAAATCCCAATCCCCGAACCTCCTCGCCTACTACCTCTCTCCTTTTCCCTCTTCTCTCCCTCCTTTATCTCCTCCTTATTCCTATCCCACCCCCTCCCACCCTCTTCCCTCCTCCGCTTCCACCTATTGTCACCCCGCTGTCCTCCTCTTCCTTCCTTGACGGGGCGGTGGGGCAAAGCCAAAGCAGAGCAGAGACAGAAAAGGAGAAAGAAGAGGAGAGAATGAATAAAGAATAAGAAGAATAAAAAGGAGGGCAAGAGGAGATTAAAGGGAAGAGGCAGGAGGAGATGAAAGAGGAAGGGAGATCACAGAAAGAAAATAGAGTGAAAAAAAAAAAAGCCGAAACCTTACCCACACCCGTCAGGAAACTGGTGCTAATAATGCTGATGATGATAAAGATGATGATGGCGATGCTATTACCAAAGATCAACCCTGATGAAGACACGGATGAAAAGAAGACCATCAAACGGTCCGAAGGAGAACATCCCCGAGTCGAAGTAGCTTCCTCGTGATTAGATAATTTCGACGCTCGAAGAGTCCGCACACTCAATGAATCCGGTCGATCCTCCTTCCCCTCCACGTGACAGCATTCTTTCATCATTGTACAGGGATGCTAGACCCGATTTCCAATAGGTGTAGCTCCCCACCAATAGATGGAGTCTTCGACACAGGGGCCTACTTATCGGGGATGCTCTTATCACCTCATTAAGTAGGTTTTCCGTATACGAAGTTCACTAAAAAAAAAAAAAAAAAAAAAAAGACGTATTTTTTTGGAAACAACCCTAACACCATAAAGACAAAGGGTCCAAAACTGAACTCGCTAGCTATCCAAACCTCCCCCCCTCAACAAACGAATCGTCGGTCCAGGCTTTCAGTCCTCGTACCAGAACTCACCTGGTCTCTTACCCCCTTCTGCTAGGGTGACAGGGCAACACAACCTTCCCCAGTACCAACCTTTTTTTTTTTTTTTTTTGTAATCAAAACACAACTGAAGTCATTAGGGATGGTGATAAGAGCAGTCATTCCTAATCACCCAGTTGAGACTCCAGTCTATTGGTGGGGAGTATCACCTGCTGAAAACCGGGTTCAGCGTCCGTTATACATAAAAATGTCCAGTATTACAACTTGATAAGAGTCAAAAAGATCAAAATCACCTCTTCAGTCCTTATCAGACCGCCATATAGGACAAACACCTCTAGTAGTTCTAACCCTCTTGATGATGAGGAATCATTTTTCACCCCTCCCAAACCATTGAGGTTCTACTAAAGCTAACTCCGAGGGAGGGAACAGTTCAGAAAAGCATGCAGCATCTCTGAGAAATTCCCCTGGCTGAATATCAAACCAGTCACTAAACTGTAGCAAGTAACACTTCTTGAGAGGCATCACAGACTCGTTCTCATCAGGCCATACCACTTGTCCAATTCCTTGTTCCTGAGATCCCCCTAACCAGTCCATTGTGAATTTGAGAATAAAATTATTGATGTCTTTCTTCTGAGTTAGAAATTTTAATTTAACTTTAAGATTAGCCCATTGAGCCCAAATTTCTATTTCCACAAATTGTTTGATATTTTGAGAAAATTTCACCCCTTCCATACTTACCTCCTCCATTACATATACACACCTCCTTTGTCATATGGTCCATATGATAGCTTTCCTACCAAGACAAAATAGATTTGACTGAAAGGTTGAGAGGGGCAGGTCAACCGGATTCCATGGTCCTAGTAAAAGGGTTCTCCATTCTCAAGGTCACTCGAGACCCGTTAGTCTTCACCAAATACAGTCCCAATGTCGCCACATAAGGATGGACCCTGGACACTGAGTAAAAATGTGTTCAATCGTTTCTCTATATTTACGAGAGGGGAATGCCATGTAACAAGATCGACACTATGGTAATGCTAAACCCCATTGTTCCAACGTTGACAGATCTATCAACCAGTCATTGGTGGATAAACATCTATGCGTAATCTGCCATTGAAGTGAAGCAAATTTGACTGGTCTTTCCTTAGTGGATCGAAACCATTGTACTGATCTAAACTGGTCTATGTGGATGTTGAGATGTTTTACCCATCTGTCTTGCACAATTGCTGGAGCATCGACTTTGAGTCTCAACATCCGATAGGCTGCGTTGACAGTCAGGGATTGAAGCGTTATGGGCTTACCTCTCTTCGAAACCTTCCATGTCCATTCCTCAGTGTCAAGTGGAAGCTCTGCTATTGGGATTCCGGGTAGTGGGCCCGTCATCGAGCAAGTGTTGTGTGGCTAGGTATTGTGTGAAGTAGGATCTTAATCCTGTATAACATTTTGTTGTGCATCCACTCCACCCTGTCTGGATCATACCTAGCCAAAAACAAATTCTGTTGTAAACGGAAAATATTTACCATTGCTCCATCCTGATATTGGCAAACAACCTGACCTATTATCCATACATTATCTGAATCATATCCTGCCACCCAATCTGAATCCTCAAGGCGGTATCATTTTCTTAGCGTTTTTACCCAAGCCAGAGGAATGGAAAAAATTATTTGGTCCAACATTTCAGGTAGGTGGAGAGCATATTTGAGAGTGAAGTCTACAGACTTCCAGTTCTTTACCGATGGATCCCGTATATCCTTAATCCTCAGGATTCCCCTTTTAACCCAGGTTGACCATGGAGGTTAAGAACTATTGTAAATACACCCATTGTTGTCTGTGATCCATCTATTCCCCAAAAAAGGTTGTCTTAACACTTCTTCATATCTTGATGGAAATGATATGTCAGGGAGTGGAAGTTGTTTCTAGGTTTTGATAAGAGAACCTCAAAATTTATCTTGACAACTATCCCTACTTGCTTCCCCCCCCATCCCTTCTTCATGTGAATGTAGGTTTCCTCTTGGAATAGACCAATACCGATTTTCTATCCATGTGAGTGGATGTATCCCTTCAATTGTGGATAACGCCAAACACCGAATTTGCTCTAGGGCCATTGGTAGCCAGGGAACCTCTGGTGAAAATATCAGTGATTTTATCCATTGAAGAGACAATGCCCGATATTGTAAAGATGAATCCAATATACGTAATCCCCCCTTCGATTTAGACTGAATAAGTGTAAGCTATGCTACCCTTGGAATTACTCTTTGAGTTTCATGATTTCCCTTACAAAAAAAAGATATCAGTTGTTCTGGTGCATGACCAAATTGTAGACTTGTACCAAATGGATGCTAATATTACATATTGATGATTAAGGCCCTTCCAAATAAAGAAGTATGTTGATTTTTCCATTGGGACATTTATCCAATCATCGTTTGTAGTGGGTCTCCCTAGAGCAGTAAGGGAAACACCCAAGACCCGAATAGGCGTTTCTAAGGATAACCACTTCACCCTTGGTTGTTTAAGTGGTTTGACTCCATTGGAATGTATCCACCAACCCTGTGTCTTGCTACCCAAATTAACCACCATATCAGATACTAAGTACCAACCAACCTAGCTCTAACTACGTCGGACAATATGGTTATGCCTTCCACCCTCGACAAAACTCCACAGGCCTCAAGCTTCCCCCAGGTCATAGAGTAGAAACTCCGGTACTGGCCTGTGTCGTCCCAGCATCGTCCTTCTAAACCTACTTACTTGAACAAACAACTCCTCCCGTGTTGCAGGATTCCTTACTACCTTCCATCCTCCATTTCTAACTCCCCCTTTGAATTCACAACATAGTACTTGTTTTGAATCGAAATTTGGAAATGAATTTTAGCCAATCACGTTTTTAGCCAACTGGTTGAGGTCCATCCCCCAAAGTTCCCCCCCTCCCTGTTGACCCTACTCCGGCTGGACTTACCATGCCTCAGCACTGCCATACCCTATTTACATCTAGGTGGCTAACCCTCTCACCAACTAGATGCATTACATCCACCCCATAAGACCTCCCCCACCCTGTTGCAAATTCCAACATTAAAAACCTGATGTCATCACTCAAAAATTTCAACATGTAAGCCCTCAAAGGAGTCACAAATCAAGATCAGACAATCAGAAATTGAATCGAGGCACATAGTGACTAGAATTTCGAAATCAGGATTACCTACCTCATGAATTTAAGCATCGACACAAATCAAAAGATCAAACGAGATTGAGTTACGATTTGAAAATTATTTTTAAGAAATCAGAGGTGCCCAACCTCTGATTTACGAATCTCAAGCTAAGAGTATTGCCCAGAAAGTAATTTAGCAACAAAACATACGACAATCGACACGGCTTATGATATGAAATTCGAAAGAAATAGGCAAACAAACTAGGTCAGAATTAATCTTGATTTAATCTTGACTTTCAAACCTCGGAATCATAATTATTAGTTATGTTTTCGTTACATATCTAGAATTCAAGATTAGAAAGACTAATAGGTATTGAACCAGACAAAACTATCTAGGAATCACATCCTTAAGAATCTCATCAGGGTCATCACAGAATCATCACTACAAAACGTGAAGAGGAAGAACACAACTTACCCTCGACAATCCCTAAACGCAACCCCCCTCTCTCCAAACCTCACCTCCTCCTTCATCAACTCTCAAGAACCTCGGCCGCCTATGGTTGACAACTATTCAACCATCCCAAAGGACCGAACGATGAAGATAACAGCACCGCAACTAGGATTACCATCACATCAATCCAAACCACGTCACGAGACTAAACTTCTGAGAGTGCCAGCCGCCCCTCACAGGTAGCCCAAAGAGATGAAGGGGTGTCATCGTCGCAGACGTCGCCCGCCTGTAGAAGACCTGTCTTCAACATCATTACTCCCGCGTTCCTCCTTCCATTCCTTCTTGTAATACTCTCCCTCTAGCCCATGAAACCCTCCCAGCCTCCCCTGACTTTCCCCCACAACATTCCTCCTCCCAACGAGACCATGATATGAGACACGTTGCCCCCGTGTTCTTCCTCTCAAGTAAGCAAGCACGTGACAAAAACGACAAACAGGAGAGCATTCAGCAACGCCCGGACACCACTAGCCTGCTCCTCCATGCCCCACGATCCCTCTCCCTCCTCATCATCCACCTGCTGTCCTCTCGCCCCGCACTCTTGTCCTCGCGTCGAAACTGCCATTGTGGTGTCCCGACCGTTCTTCATTTCCCACTCTCACCAAGGAGCCTGCTGTCGCGTCAAAACGTCGGGCGGCTGAGCACGCCCGGTAGTGCTCTGCCGCCTCTCACGACAGCCGATTTTGAATTATAAAAGCCGGAAAACGTGTCCGGCGTCCCTCACATCATAGAAAAGGTTACAATCCATTCCAAAACTGCACTACATATTTAACGAAATGACAAAATCCCTATTGTGCACAATACTGCGAGGCACACGGCCTCGATAAGCCCTACTGGGCCCCTATTTGCAACAGCGTTGGCCGCCCTAAGTGAAGGCAGGCTCGACCGACCCCAAGAGGCCTGTTTTGGACTACTTCGCAACTGGGGAAGATTCAGGCAGTTGCACAACGCCGGTTGGTTGGATGTGCCCAGGCCCTGGACTTCTTTATCAAATGCATCTGAGTCAGGCCCTGGGCGAGATTCGCAACATGGACCCAACTCAGGCTGTGGGCAGTTGGGCACTAGTAACCACCACAGGCCCTGGGCCTGTTTCCCTTGGATGGAGGCTCAGCCTCGTGGGGCCTACTGGAAGCTTCTGGGCCAGGGCCCAGTACCTCACGACTGCACGCAGCAGCAGGCCACTTCGATATAGGGAAGGGCCTGCCTCCACATTGACATTCGGGCACTGGCTGCCTTGTGCGCAAGCGCTGCTGCGCTATCGCCTGCCAGGCTCACGCGCTCACGGGCGAGCTGGAAGGAGCAGGCAGCCATAGCCGAGCTGCGTTGCTGTATGCTGGATGGGGCGGATGGTGGTCCTTGGGTGCAAGTGGCATCTGTGAGTTGGGGAACGAGGTTGTGAGTGATACGAGCGACATACCTGGTGCTTGAAGCGTGCGGCTTTGGCCGAGATCTGCTCGTACTTCGGGGAGCTGTTGACGTCATCAGTGGCATTGTAGAGTAGGCTAGATAGGATCTGCCATCTGTAGACTGGGCGCCAAACGCCAGATAGGATATCAACATTGGTTCTTCGTTGATGATGATGATGAGACTATTCCAGCATTGTCAATTATGAGCTTTTGGTGTGTTCTTATTTGGTGAAACTCGTGATGCAATTCTGCTTTTGGTTCGAGGTCACAACTATCTGGTCTCATGTGTATGATGCTGTTTGATTGCTGAAGTTCGCTATCGCTCATCTTCCTTGCAATACGGATAACTAAAGAAAAAACAGCAAAAACAAACCCTACAAAGGCAAAGACTACCACCCTTGAATATCACCCAACCGTGAGATCCACCCTGCCACCCACGCGGCAGGAGTCTGTGACCACAGACCCCGCAAAACAGCAGTTCTACCCCATTGGAAGTTTGTAATTGGCAAAATCAGGCGGCCACTCGTTGTTGCTTTTTTTTTTTTTTTTCACGCCCGCGACTGGGCCACGGCTGATATATATATATATATATATATATATATATATATATATCGTCACAAATATATATGAGTCGGTGAAACTCCGACGAAACAG
>BFEA01000662.1:782366-795016 GCA_003427395.1 Chara braunii
CCCTTTTCAAACTCGGGGCCTGATGTTACCGCCTTCTGATGTTATGACTGCCTTTTCGAACTGCGGCCATTTTTCCGTTGCCCATTAGTGTTTTTTTTGCCTTTACAGTTTGAAAGTGTGCTACTACCGCACTTGTTTCTGTTTTTTTTTTTTCACGTGCTGGGAACCGGGCCCAGCGTCCCATATAGAAAATTACATAGGATTTTGAAAAAATTGAGAATTTGCAGTACCAGGGCCACTACCAGGCTTTGGCTAAGAGCTAGATTAAGAAATACAACAATCTGCAAACTTGTTTACTGACCAATCTGAACTTCTGTAGGGACGCTGGACCCCGTTTCCAGCAGGTGCGGCTTGAGGAAGCTGCTCGGCAAAGGCAGCTGTCAGCATGAGAATGGAGATAGAAGATGCACCCAAGCAAACATTCCATTGAGCACACTTAAAGAGTCACAAGAAATCGAAATTGAAACCAGGAAAACTTCAGGCAGAATTGGAAATCAGCAACCAAGTTGGCACACAATTCGCAACCACGCCACCCACGCGGCCATACCCCTACACATTTCTACTACCCCGCAAGCGGACTCATCAGGAGGTAAGAAGAGATTCCCGGAACGACATGACTCTCAGAGTCTCAGCAGATGGCCATACCACAGCCTTGCCATCTCTATACATACTATCCAATACCAGACTTGAACCAACGAATGGAGCTACCAGCGACGACGACTAAGTGTGGGTGCTCTTATCACCACACCTAACATTTCCCCAGGTCTTGTTAAACCACCACTACCTTTCCCATATGTCGGCCGCGGGCATCTAGTAGCCTACTCCTGAAAAATGGCCGCAACACCGCCGTAGATACTTTTCATTGACGGCGCGTGGCGGCCGAATTTGAATTTGAGGCCCGCGACCCCACATATGAGAAAGGTAGTGGTGGTTAAAAAAAAAAAAAAAAGACAGCAGAGGGGCAAGCTTATCAACTTTTTTTTTTTTTTTTTTTTTATATATAAATTGCTCCAATCTATTCGTGGGGAGTATCACGTGCTGGGAACCGGGCCCAGCGTCCCTTAGAGGGGCAAGCTGACGAGGAAGACAGGAACGGGCGGCGGCGGAGGAGGAGGAGAAGGAAGAGGAGGGGAAAATGCATGGGAAACAGGAGCTGGTCGCATTGTGGCCTCAACCACTGATAGCTGGCAGCCTTGGGGGTTATGATTCTACGTGAATATTTCCTTCTTTTGTACAATGGGGACTCCCCCTTTGGGGCAAGCTGTGCCGAAACACCAGCACGACATTCTAATTTGTGTTTTGGCTCACACTGCCAGCCATTTTGGTCCGGTTGCCCTGAAACTCCGAATGGAAAGTACGGTCATTATAGTTGTATTTGGCGTTAAATAGCATGTTCTATTCGGGGAAGACATCAGACCTTGTTGGGTGGCGGGCTGTTCAGGAAGGGTTTACTGCGTGCACACACACGCACGCACACAGACACACACAGAAGAGGGGGGGGGGGGAGGGGGGGGGGGGGGGAGGGAGAGGGGGGGAGGGGGGGGAGAGAGAGAGAGAGAGAGAGAGAGAGAGAGAGAGAGAGAGAGAGAGAGAGAGAGAGAGAGAGAGAGAGAGAGGTGTCATGTGTGTAAAACGGCTCTCTTTCCGCTTATAACTGGGGCAGCAGCACTGTCTTTTTTTTTCGGGGCCGTTGTCTGTGATGATGGTAAATGTCAATGTGGATGACATGCATAAATCAGGAAATGGTACAAATTAAAGAAAAGAGAAACTGAAGATCTGTTTAAACCACCAGTACATTTTGCAGCCATTTTTTCAGAGTCGCAGCGTGCATGCTGCCGCGACTCTTGGGGAGCACCAGGGCACCGTTTCGCTGCACATCCATCCAGGCAAAATGGGTCACATGTGAGGCCCACTTTGCCTGGATGCATGTCCAGCGAATCGGGGACCCTGGTGCTTCCAGAGAGTCGCGGCAGCATGCACTCCGTTGCTCTGAAAAAGTGGCTGGAAACATACTGGTGGCTTATACCACCAGTACTTGGCCCATACATCGGCTGTGGGCCGTTGCCGTTAACTCTACGCAAAGTTCGGGCTTTGGGGTACCGGACCTCAATGGCTGGAAGCGCCAGCCAAAAAAAATCGAAACGGTACCCTGGTGCTTCGGCAAAAATTGGCGCGCAAGGGGATTCCAGGCTCGGCAACGATAGCTGGGCCAAGTACTGGTGGTTTAATATCTGATCCGAGGTGAGGCCATTCTGCCTGGATGGATGTGCCATGAAACAGTGCTCCGGTGCTTCTAGAGAGTTGGGCAGCACGCACTTCACGACTCTGAGAAAATGGCTGGGAAACGTAAAGGTGGTTAAATATCTGTTCCGTGGTCTATCAGACTAATGTAATGACCTGCCAAACTCAGACTGAGACACACAACTGATTGCTGAGTTTTGCTCATGGAATGCATGCTTTGCTGAGTTTCCCGCTTGTTGCTGAGTTCTCTAGCTCTGTGTGTGTGCATGCTGGCTGGTCTGCCTGCCTGCCTGAGTGCTTGTCAGCTTGAGTGCCTGTGTGACCCGCAAGGGCACTTGTTCGTTCAGAGGGGCTGGCCGGTACTTACCTGTGGCCGTGACATTGAGGGTTGCAGTGGGAAAACACTCAAGTGGCGGGGAAAGAGGCCCGCGATAGAAGGTAGGCCGGTACCACACCAGGTAGAGGTAGATGTGCCAGGTACTCGAGGCCGAGCAGAAGAAGACAAGAGTAGGCATTTTTAGAGGCCCAGTAGTTGTAGGCTATGTCTAGGGGGGTACCAGTCCAACCAGTCTGAGTCTAGGGCCTGTACGGGCAATATCAGAGTCTGCAACGATGTTTCCCTCCGAAAGGGAGGAGGTATCTGTTGCTTGGAGGCCGTGCCGTCTAGGAAGTCACTCGCCAAGAGGCAAGCAGGCCGCTATATCTCCAGGAGGAGCAAGGTGCTCGTCTTGATTGTCGGTGTGCAAGTTCCGCGACACACTGGTTGGAGCGCTGGCTGGAGCAGCGCTAGCACAGAGCTGCGCTGCTGGGGAAGGAGCAAGGACACGGAGGAGGAAGAAGACCAGGACTAGGAAGGGGGAGTGCCAGAGGTACTTACCTGGCTATGGTGGTTGCCATCTTCATCACCTTGGTGGGCGCTGCAGCACGAAGGCACCCATTTGGGTAGAGCTACACCAAGAAGCTTCGAGGCAGAGTCAAGCATGGCAGCCTGAGCTAGAGCATCCATAGCTGCTTCGTGTTGTCATTTGGACAGCGGGACGATGCCCTGGTAGTCCGCCATAGCCTCGGCCTTGGAAGGAGGAGGAAGAAGGGCGGCCATGGCTATGGTGGACCTCATGTGATACCTGCAGTAGAAGAGGGATTCGGACAGTGATTCTGGTTCAGCCACTCAACATTATTATTATTATTATTTCTTGATTGAATAAGAGGGGAAGAGATAAGGAGAAGGAGAGTGGTTGATGAAGAAGAAGAGCATTATCATTGGTCTATGCTGGTGTACATCGTCTTCTTCTTCTTTCTTTCTTCTTCTTCTTCTTCTTTCCCTCTCTCTCCTCTCAGGTTTCATTCATTTATTTTGGCAATTGAACGACATTGTACTTTCTAATGAATGTGTACTTTGAAATTGGACAGGGTCATAACATTGGTATCATAGCGGATTGTACTTGCTGGTGAGAGTTGACTTATCCACCCTAGCCCTAACCTAGGTGGTTAGGGCTGACCATTTAGTTTTTTTTTTTTTTTTGTTGTTGAAACTTCGTATACGGGAAACCTACTTACCAAGGTGATAAGAGCATCCCCGGTAAGTTGGACCCGGCGTCGAAGGCTCCATCTATTGGTGGGGAGCTACACCTGCCGGAAATTGGGTCCAACGTCCCTATAAAATGATGAGAATGTGTCTGCTGGAAATCGGGTCCAGCATCCCTGTACAGTGATGTGAATGTATCTGCTGGAAATCAGGTCCAGCGTCCCTATCCAGAGTTGTGTTGACAGCTCTAGCTACCTAAGTATGCACGTCAAGCAACATATGTCAGAAGCAAAACCCTAACGAGGATGTAATATTTGTGTGATGCTTGTGATGTATGTGTTCAATATCTATCAAAATCAAAGCACGAAACTCTGAAGATAGATGTCATGTGTATGATCATTATCAATCAAGACCTAAGCACGAATCCTTATCAGTGATGTAATATCTGTGTTCTGGACGTCGAGTCCAGCTTCCTGTAAGCAGATAACCCGAAACCCTAACAAAAGGGTGATGTGTGTGATCTTTTATCAATCAAGCCTAAACTCGAAACTCTATCATCATGCAAGATCATGTAAAACTGTCCCTATACCCATTGTCCGAAGAGAGCAGGGGCATTGATTACTTCCCTGCGCAAGGGAAGGATTGACCACCTGCAAAGCACTCCCTAAGCAGCCACACCTCCCTCCCAGGGGGCAATCAGCACCCCATTGTTGATTGATATTGCGGGCCGGGCAACAGCAATCAGCATCGTCTATCCTGCTCGTATCCTCAGCCAGACAACAAGGTTGAAAAGGGGGGGAAGGGGGGGAAGATGGTAACACCAATCAAACATCGACTATCCTACTCCAATCCTCCAACAGACAACGAGGTTGAAGGGGGGGAAGGGGGGGAAGGGGGGGAAGGGGGTAAACCCACCACATCAACATGCAGCATCTCTCCCCTCCTGCTGATGCTCTCTGCCCCGCTGCTGCTGTGGTCATCGCTGCCGCCGCCGTCGTTGCTGCCACCTACATTGTTGTTGTTGTTGTTGCCATCCCCAATCCCCCCCACGTCTGCTTGCGGCATGGCAACAACAACAACAACGATGTAGGTGGCAGCAACGACGATGGCGGCAGCGATGACCACGGCAGCAGTGGGGCAGAGAGCATCAGCAGGAAAGGAGAGATGCTGCATGCTGACGTGGTGGGGATTGGGATTGGCACGGATAAGAGGTTTACCATCTTCACCCCCTTCCCCCCCTTCAACCTCGTTGTCTGTCAGAGGATTGGAGTAGGATAGTCGATGTTTGATTGGTGTTACCATCTTCCCCCCCTTCCCCCCCTTTTCAACCTTGTTGTCTGGCTGAGGATACGAGCAGGATAGTCGATGCTGATTGGTGTTGCCCGACCTGCAATATCAACCAACATTGACCACTTAGGGTTAGGGTTGGTCTGAAGTGGGAAGTGGGGCAGCGTGGGTTAGGGAAGCTGCCCCCACCTGGTTAGGTCATGTTGGGTCGAGACTGAACCTGACAAGGTTGATTGAGAGTGAGCTTGTGGTGGCAAGACACATCAAGAGGACTTCATGCGACAATTTGAGAGAGGCGACAATGAGAGGCACTCACACCTGCAATCTGACCTAAGGGAGACACATAGTGACTTATGGGTCTCCCTCAAGTAGGCGATCTTGAGGGAGGTAGCCATTCTGCATCTACGGACTGCAAGTTGCTACTTTGTTCTTCAGCATTGGCGGAGGATCCGGCGTTGCACTTGGTGCTGGAGTCAGACCCTCCTACATGATAGGACACTAGTATAGAGGTAGCGAATAGGGTTAAGAGGACCATATGATGAAGGGGGATGAGTTATACTTCATCTCAGAGTCCGGGCCACTCAGGTAAGTGTCGTGCAGCTAAGGGTTGCCCATGTGTGTGTGCATGGTATTGTTTGTCCTGTTGGGTTACTTCTGGGTCTCTTTCCTACTACTCTGAAGTCTTGGTTGTGTTCATTGGTGTGCAAACTGCTTACTAACCTGATGGATGTAGAGATGAAGTATCTTGCTTGGAATGCCAAATCTTTCTACAATGCTTTCTCCTGTCATTCTTAATGGATGTAGTCTGTAGGTTCTCTCTTGAAGTTGAAATTCGTTTTTTAGTATGGTAGAGGCAAATAATAGGACCTTGTGGTACTCTTCTTGCTTGGGACTTGTCGCGACCTACGTGGGACCCATTGGGACTCAGTGGGACCAGGCCCAAACAAGAAGGGCCCCTTGGACTCAAATTTATTGACGCAGCGTCGCTCTCTTTTCTGTTTGGGATTCGTTGCTTTTCTTTTTGATTAGAGCACTCGCCGCCGAGGAAATCTCGACTGAGACGTTTTGCGGACTGATGACGCACAATCGGATGCTTGACCTACACCTTATACACCGCTCAATTCTTCATCGTTGTATGTTGTTCCTTGTAGTATGATTTGCTGTACTTTGAAGGTGCTGATCGGATTAGGCTCGAGGGGATCTCATCTTGGTCTGACCGGACTCAAACACGGAGTCAGAAATCTCTTCTGAATTATCTTTATTTTATTTTCTTGGTTGCTCTCTAGTCCAAATATTTTGCCTCTCCGACTATGAGTTCTACCTTCTCTTTTGTGCTTTCAATTTGTTTCTTTTTACTGAAGTCCATTGTATGCCCGTAATGACGCGCGGACAACAGAGACAAGAGAAAAAGATTATGGCAATAGAAGGATATAGTTTTGAGGTAAGTCGTGGTCTCTCACGACTCGGTCGAAGGCGATGTCGGTGACCTCACGAGTGCTAATTCGATAGCGGCACAAGACAATATGTGCACGCTTCGGGAAACGATCGACGACGACCAAGATAACATCATTATTGTCACTATAACCGTACTCAGTGGGAGGGAGGAGGGGACCAACAAAATCCATTGAGATGGACTGCCAACGACCTTCAGGTATGAGTAGAGGCTGAAGTAACCTATATGGAAGGTGGTTCTCACTATTCACGTTCTGACAGGTGGGACACTCCTGGACATAGGCTTTGACGTAGTCCTTGGACTTCGGTCAGACGTATAGTTGGCAAACACGGACTAACATCCTGTGGAAACCCATATGACCGACAGCTACCTGATCATGAATCTCTGATACGGCCTAAACACGGAGGTGTCAAGTGGAGGGAACGCAGATATGTGGTTCTAGCTGACCATATCTACCATGTCAGTACACGAGACCGTTCTCACCAAGAGAGTATGAAAGAACCTTCTCTCCAATCCGCAGTGTCGCGTGAATGTTGCTATAATCCGGATAGTGGGGGTACCGAGCGCGATATGCGTTGATCACCAATTGATCAATGGTGGCGATCGAGATGGCAACAAGGTGGGTGAGTTCCTGATTGTGGGTAGGATGACGGAACAAGATATTGACGATGCGGTTCGTTTCAGGCTGAGTGGTGAAACTGAATCATGCCATCAGCGTGCCTGTCGAGGGGAAAGCTTGGGCTTTGTGAGAAAAGTCTGGACAACAGAGTTGTTCGTGCGCACTGTGAAGGGTTCTCCGTGCAAATAATAACACTAGTGCCAGGTAGCATAAACCACTGCGAGAACCTCACGTTCATCGCCAGTGTAGTTTATCTCGACAAACACTGCTAGACAATAACTGACGAGAGTAGAAAGTAATCGGGCAATCCCAAGCACGAGCTTTGAAAGTCTCATCCTCCACGATGGTCGGAGGACTGGCAGTGAAGGGTAGTGGTGGAAGGATAGGCATCGGTCGAGAAGTAGTGTCACTAATAACAGGAGGGGGGAGGAGTAGGGAACATGAGGATAAGGGGAATCGGAAAGAGTGAGAAACATCTGAGAAAGTACAACTCCTACTGCAAAATGTGACGCACCGGTGGTGCTTATAGAGGGACGAGCAAAATCAGGGAGGCGAAGAACCGGAGCACAAGTCATCCACCCACTTGAGGGTGCGAAAAACATCCTTGCAGTCTTGCAGAGGGGTGTTCAAAACCAGGGCGGGCTCTTCCTGAGGAGGGTGGAGGTATGGACGTAGAAATACCTAGCGTATCCCCGGATGAAGTTGCTATAGTAACTAGCAAGGCCTAAAAAACTGTGTAGCTGCTTAACGGATGTGGGGACGGGCCACTCCGCGATAGCAGTGATCTTCACATCGTCCATATGAAAACCTTGGTCAGACACATAGTGTCGTAGAAAGTCCACTTTGCGCTGGGCAAAGCGGCACTTACTGAGCTTGGCAGAAAAATCATGCTTGCGTAAGCATTGTAGGACATAGCGGAGGTGTATGAGATGGTTTTCTCAGGTACGATTGTAGACCAAGAAGTCATCCAAGTATAAAAAAATATTTTTTTTCCAAAGATATCTATGAAGGTATCGTTCATTGTCGTCTAGAAGGTGACAGGTGCATTGGTGAGGTCGAATGACATCACCGTGAACTCATAATGGCCGAAGTGCAATCGGAAGGCGGTCTTCGACTGATCCTCTATAACAACGCGGATGTGGTGGTATCCGCTTCAATGATCGATCTTCGTGAAGAAGCGGTTGCCTGAGAGACGGTCAAACAATTGATCCGCGTGAAGCATGAAATAATTGTTCTTAACCATGTAACAGCTAAGGCCGCGGTAATCAATACAAAGGTGAAAAACTCCATCCGCTTTGCGAGCAAAGAAGAGGGGTGCACCCCAAGGGGAGTTACTGGGTTTAATGAAACTCGGTCGAAGGAGATCCTTAAGCTGAAACTTCAGTTATTTCGCCTCGAGAATCGAGAGTCAGTAGGGTGCCTGAAGGTGGACATGATAGTTAGGCACGAACTAGATAGGATTCTCAACACCATACATCAAAGGGATCCCACTGTATGAGATATACGGAGGAAAGACGTCATGGTACTATCGAATCAGGTCTTGAACGACGGACTCTGAGTGAACCGCACGAGTTCCTCAGCGTCCGCGTTAGCACGAGACGTATGTGTGGACTCAAAAGTGAACGACTGAGGGACTCGGGATGTTGACGGGGTATCCGCAAGCTGAGGGCTGGAAGTAGAGATGGGAGCCACAAAAATAGAGGAAGGGTTAGGGAGATCGGGCTCCAAGGAGATGAGCTTAATGTCTGTATAGAGGGGATCATACTGAAGAAGATCCATGACATTCACCGAGTAGAGACTGACGTCCTCCTCATACAGGAAGTAAGCGAATTGGTGAGTGGTGAAGGTAGTGTCTGCGTGAGACCCGGAAGGACGAGGGTCTTGGGAAGGTAGGTCTGGAAGCCCGGGGAGGGGTGTCGCCCGTTGTGCTAATAAAGGAGACTCGATATGTCTGACAATACTTCGTTTTGAGAACTGAGTGTCTCGGTCGCCCATTCGGCCTCTATGTCACAAAACTTGTGAGGCCAAGGAGTGTCGAGGATAAAGTCGTACCTAGTCTCCAACATGTCGAAATATGCAAAGGAATGGTAAAGTCGAGGCGCCTGGGTACTATCCGATGACTGAAGGGTGAGCAAAAAGTGGAGATCGGGGACCGCCTAATCAAAGAACAGTTGCGTCTTGTTATCTTCGAGGGTAACATAGATAGAAGAGCGAGCACCAGAGGTAGCTAGACGAGCTTCCTCAACCACACGAGGGTGAATGAAATCCCCCTGCGAGTCGGAGTCCTATAAAGCGCGGTACACCCTCATAGATGTCCTAAGACGAATAAGAATAATGAAGAGCCTCAGGGTGGTCTGCTGTGGGACAGACAATACCTCGACAGATGGCGGGGTAAAGGGAACTGCCTATCATGTCCAGAGGATCCTCTGGTGTGGTATCCAAAGGGACAAACCGCGACTCGATGGTAGGGAAGCCGGCTACAAGCGATGCGTCAACGGTACACTACACCATGGCTAGCGGGATGAGACTAGTCGGGCGGGGTCGGGGGGGGGACTGAGATAGGCTCCGACGAGAAATGTCAGCATAGTGTCGAGTGAGGGCAGCATGGTATGAACACCGTGAGGGGGTGTGTCCATCCTGACGGCAATGAAGACAACCGCGGGAGGCCTCGAAGGCGGCTCGCTCCTCAGGTGATAAGGCTCTGCGAGGAGGGATAAAACCCTGCGGGAGATCTATTTGAGGAACAACGAACGTGCGAGCACCAACTTGTGCAAGCCGACTACGATCATTGCAGATATTGCCATCTGCAAGCAGTCGTTCATCACGACAGTTTCGTCATCCAAGTGGTATTGGATGACATCCCGAAGCTCGACGTCCTCGGGGGCGTCCCCAAGGGTAAGGTCGACCTCTGTCGTAAAGTCGTCGATGAACTGAAGGGAACAGTAGCGCCGAGAGAATGACACTTTAGGTTGAGCCGAGCGGTGAAAGCCACCGGAGAAAGAGGAACGACCTCGAGTGGTGTCGTGCGACTGAGAGGTGGCGGGATGTGGCGAAGAGGATAGGGCGTCGGAGAAGCGACTCCGCATCCTTTGATAATGTCGAGCAGCCTTGTAGGCTTGCTCTATGTATGTGAAAGTCTGTCTTCAAAGCTCTATGCGGTAATCAGGGGGCAGACTAACGAGAAACCTGTTGGTCAGAAGAACCTCTGATAGGAGTATCTCATCGCATATGAAGGAAATGTCATGAAACACCCAGATGTGACACTCTAGGTCTGCCAGTGCGGAGGACCCAGACCATTGCGTCTGGGTGACCCTATCCAAGGTACCAGCCGCGGTGTGCCAAGCGCTAAAGCGGTCTTGAAGGAAGGCGGCGAAGTCCGAAAAAGTGGGAGCCTCACGTATGCGAGTACAATGAGTATAATAGCTCTCCCATGCGGTGAAAGCGCCGCCTCGCAATTTAGGTGCAAGGACAGAGCACCAAGACTCCTGACTAATGTTTGTCAGTGTCAATGTATCAATGCGTGCATGGCTGTCTGCAATCAATGCGACACACAAACTATGTCATCGCAGTCAGGTATATCGGACGAGAGGACCGTTGTGCTGACGCTGAGGGGAGAGAGGCTAAAAAGTCTGCACTGCGGTGACAAAAGTTGAGGCTGGTGCAGGGCTGCAAGTGAGAGCAGGATGTGAGCCATAGCCGTTGGGAAAAGGTCAACCAGAGGTGGAGGCAACGACTGCAGACACCTGTGACAGAGTAGCGAGGTAGGAAGGTAAAGGCGGAGAAGCAGGTCGAGGGAAACGAGCGTGCAAGACCGAAGTAGGAGCAGTGAGGGAAGATGGAGGGTGGGCAACATGTGAAGGGTGAGACTGTCTCAAGGTGAGTATCTCTGCTTATATATGCGCTATGATCGCTTGCAAGGTAGCCACTCATCGAGTGTGCGGGGTCGGAGGTGGAGTCGGAGAGGGTACCCTAGCAGGCGGACTCGGAGGAGTAACGAACTGTAGAGAGCGCTCAGGTGGGAGTGAGGGGATAAGAGGAGGAGGGATGACTCCGAACCGTAGTGCCGCAACTGATGCAGGAAACTGGGAAGCAACAAAGTGATGGGTAGATGAAACTGTCTGGCCAGATACCGATATGTTGGCGGCAGTACCTCCGGTAATGGCCGAAGCGGCGGAGGCGGCGGGGGGCTGATGGATATGCCACAACAGATGGTATGGTTTGAGCGGCAGTGGCACTCATCACTACAAAGGGGGAGTGTTAGGCCTGACCCGCAGAGGAAGGAGAACCACGGCGTCTCCCTGTTTGGAGTCGTGGGGTACCAGACTAGGAGCCGATAGGAGATGGAGGGTGAGAGCGGTGGGGGGAATGATGAGGAGATCCCTTGAGGCGGTTGACGTCAAGGGCGAGCGCATTGAGTTACGCCTGTATGAGTCAAAGCGCACCGAGGCGCGCTTGCACTAGTGCGAGGAGGATTGCGAAGACGATCTCGAGGTCCATAGAGGCCTGACAGAGAGCTGTTGGTTGAATTGACGTCTAAGAGATGGATGACACCTTAACGATCTCCTCTGATATATTCTCGTCCATGTGCGGTGGATGGATAGGAGTAGACATGGCCGGAGATGGAGAAGGAGGTGATAAAAAATATGGGCTCGTGTGTGGAGAAAAAAAAGCTCCACCAGTGACAGGGAGGGGGTTGCGGGAGTGGAGTGGGTAGTCGTGAGTCGATGCGCTTTGTGAGCAGCGGGTCGCGCATGAGAGGGTGGCGCGAAGCCGGTCGAGGGGAGAGGATTTGTTCAGGGTATCCGATGGGAGAAGGCAGGAAAGGAGGGGGGTTAGGAAAATCCTGAGCTCTAGAAAAATCCTAACAGAAGTTTGAGGGGTTAGGGTAGAGCAGCGGCGATCGAGAGAAAAAAATAATAATCATGGAGGGGATGGAAAAAAAAAAAAAAAAAACAGTGAAATTTCGAGATAAAAATAAGAGAAAATAAAGAATAAAACTAAACAAAAAAAGAAATAAGCAAAATGTGATGTGATAAATAATATTTATTTTTTTGAAATTTTCGACAACATTTTCCTATCCCTCATAATGTGCCAAGAGGAAGGAGAGCCTAAGAGGAGCACGCAAAGTTTTACAACACCACAAATTAAAAAAAATTGGGAAAATTCTCGAAATGCCCCTGAAGTTTGCGTTTATTTGTGATTTACCCCTCTGACGACCGACTTACCCTGATTTGCCCCTCTGATAGTCATTCAAGTTTCCAAAAAACCCCTGGCATCGTTTGGGCCTGAGACATTTTCAATATGCCTCTACCGATACCTGCGTCAAATTTCCAGTTTGCCCCTACCGGATAGCTGTTCAGTACAGGCACAAGAATTTTCCATATGCCCCTACCAATACCGTACATCTCTTAGGTATGCCTTTCTGCTTGTTGCAGGCAGTAGCGGCTGCTTCCCTGACCCTGGGAGGCTGGGAGATGTGCTACCCGGGCTTGTGTGTTGTCATATTCGCTATACACTCAAAAAAG
>BFEA01000662.1:795321-808599 GCA_003427395.1 Chara braunii
GAGAGAGAGAGAGAGAGAGAGAGAGAGAGAGAGAGAGAGAACAGAGGGTGGGAGAATAGGAGAGAAAGGGATGGGAAAGGTGGAGGAGAGAAGGAAAGATTAGTGGAAGAGGGTGAGTATAAAGGAGAGGGGAGAAAAGATGGTGGAAGGTGAGTGAAGAGGTAGGGGTATGAGAGAACAGTGGGAAGGAGAGGAGAGAAGTAGGGAAAAAAAAGAGAAAAGTGATGTAGAATGTGGGAGTAGTGGTAGAGTTAAAAAAAATGATTAGATGGTAGAGGGAAGAGAGAGAGAGGGGGGCCGGGAGAGTAGGTTAGTGAAAGAGGTGATACCAAGCTCTTGGTTGGCCAAGAGCAAACAAGATCACCACGATCCACAAAATGTTGGCCTTAAAGGTGCTTGCAGCTTGCTGCTGCAACAAAAAAAAATTAATAAGAATAATGTAGGGTTGGCTGAGATCTTGATCAGCTACCCTGATTGCATTGTCGCGCAGCCCCCTAGCCAGAGGGGTCTTCACTGCTGCCAAACCGCGGCTGCAGCAGTAGAAAAAATAATCATCATCATTATAATCATTTGGGAGTGCTGAGATCTTGACCAGCCACCCAGATTCCATTGTAGTGCAGCCCCCTAGCCACGGGGGTCTTCAAGATCTTCAACAAGCTGCCACATGGCAGTGCAGATAACCATGTGTACAAGCAGCAACAACCACGACGCGGAGGGGGGGAGGAGGGGGGGAGAGGGGGCCAAATAGCAGCCCACCCGCTGCTTTCGTGTTGGCTGCTGCTCGCCGCTCGCCGATGAGGGGGGTAAATAGCTGGTGTGGCACTTCAGCAGCAACGTGCCGCATTACTGACAGATGTAGGGAGTTTGGCTAGTGTGTTAAGCCACTGGCTACGCATGCGCATGGTTGACAGCTGTCAAGGTTCGAACCCTGACAGCAGTATGCAGCGTGAATTTTGATCAGCTACCCTGAGTGCATGTGGCCTTTGTATCCAGAGTGCTTTCCTTTTTCGCCACATGTCACTCTTTCGGCACTGCACCTTTTTCCACTGTTTTCTTGTCTGTTCGCTCCGAAAATAGTCGAAAATGACCCAAAATCCTGCTATCGGGATTACACCTTTTTCCGCTGTTTTCTCGTCTGTTTGCTCCGAAAATAGCCGAAAATGGCCCAAAATCCCGCTGTCAAGATTACACCATTTTCTCCCACTTGCGGGATGGGGTGGGTGGGAGCGGGGACCGTTCCCGCTCTGATACCAGTGTGATGGGCCCGACGGGATGGCGGTTCGTCAGGATCAAGACGAAGGGATGAGGATGGGGGAGATGGAGCTGGAGCTGGAAGGGACAGCGCAGCTCCAACACAGACTTAACACACACGTACTCTAAACTGTGTAAAATGAAGAATGAGCCTGAAAACAGAGTGCAGCTGGGGTATACCCAAGCGGACTGACTGGACTGGTACCGACAGTGGTACCGGGTAGGGCTGGACTGGACTGAATGAATATATTACGGCTTGTGGAAGGGTCAGGTCACGGCCTGGTCCCACAGGCCGAACAGGCAAATAGCCAGATAGCCCTGGCCCTAGGCCAGGGCAGCTACAGGCACGCTGCACTCTCCCTCTCCACCCCCGCGCAGTTCCAATGTGGAAGATGGGAATGAATCTTCCCGCTTTTGCGGGCCCTCTCTCTCTCTCTCTCTCTCTCTCTCTCTCTCTCTCTCTCTCCCAGTTTATTTCTTCGTTTTTCCTTCTTCTTTTCAGAGGCTTGTTCGTTTTCTTTTTTTGATTTGGTTATTTTTTTCAAAAAATGAAGAAAAACCTGCTACTGGTAGCTCTAGGCTAGGCAAGGCCCCGCTTACCTGTAGCGGAAGGTTTGGACTTGATAGTTGGGCGAGGTACTGGTGGTTTAAACCACCTGCAAGAAAGGCTTTGAGTGATGATAAGAGCATACACCCCCAGATTCAGATCTGTTGGTGGGGAGTATCACCTGCTGGATACCTGCCTTGGGCTTCTTACCAGTCTTTTTCTTCTTCTTTTTTTTAATCAGTTGTCAGTACACAGTAATCAAACAGGCAAATCATTTTGTTCATCCACACCCCTTCCCATCCCCATTACTGTCATTGGTTCTGACAACAGATACAATACCCCAGTAATTACAGCCAGATTGGGTCCAGAAATGTCCTTGTGTGAGTGTGAGTATGAGTATCCCGTGACGTCCAATGCGGCCTGGCCCTCCATTCTTTTCTTCCTCAATTGAGTACTACCCATTGTGGTTTTTGTGCGTTTTATCCTTTCGGGCAACAAACTCTGTTGTTTATTCGTATGCTTCGTCCTTCTGCTTTCTGATGTTTTGAACTTCAAGTTGATGTCATATTAATGTGTTAAAGCACCAAATTGAATCTCTTTGAGGCCATTTCCACCTGTATGCGATTTCCCCATAGAGGACGAGTTGACGCAGTGGAAGGCAGGCCTGGACATAGAAATCACGGCCTTGGCATGTATATGAGAAAAAACATAGCTCCAGTTGGGCAAAATTGCCTCTTTTTGCTTTCCCTTAGGACCCAGCTTTTCCCCTCAAGTGAAGCTGCATTAGGTGTAGGTTGGAGAGTACTCGAAGTCTAAGGAGGAACTGTAAACATTTCCATGAAAAAACTGATCGAGATGTGAAAACATCTAGAAACTGTGTCACCATTCCTAATTACTTCAGTTGGTTTTGATTTAAAAAAAAAAAAAAAAAAAAAAAAAAAAAAAAAAAAACTCTAGTCAAACAACAAGCCAGGTGTTGGCAGTGGAGTCGGGAGCCATCATTCTCCATCTCTGACCTTGGATTAACAAAAAAAAAAAAAAAAAAAAGGATTAAGTCCTTCGGAAGACCAATGGCCAGGAGAGAAGAATCCTCATAAAAGGGATCTCACCCTGGTTGGGCTGGGTCCCAGGTCCCTTTTATGGGGATTCTTCTCTCCTGCCCACTGATCTTCCTTATCTACGGTGAGAGACAGAGAATGCCAGCTCAACAGCCGGCTTGTTGTTTGATCAAGTAATATTTCCTTTTGGCCTCCCGTTTTCCCCTCAAGCAAAGATGCATTAGCTGTAGGCCAGAGAGTACTTGAAGTCTGAAAAGGTACTGCAAACATGTACATGAAAAACCAATCAAGATGTGAAAACATCTGTCAGTGAAAACTGTGAAGACATTTCCGAGCCATTTTGCGAAAATGCACCATGATTAATGGCATTGCATACTGCCGCATCGGGCAAGATGTACCGGGGTGCTGTTTTGCTGGACATCCTCCCCCCAAAACGGGCCTTGCATGTGACGAGACCCATTTTGCCTGCCAGTGGATGGATGTCCAGCGAAATGGCACCCCAGTATATCCCACACAACGCGGCAGCATGAATGGTGTGTGCCTGCAAAATGGCTGGGAAACATACTGAAGGTTTTAAACCACCAGTACGTTTCTCAGCTATTGACGTAGAGCCTGAAAATGCCATGCACACCATAGTTTGCCAAGCCTGCAGGGGGACGGTACCGATATGGGACATTTGTTGCTTGGCACAGGTAACGCCCCTTATGCTGGACCTGCTGCCAGCAGCTGGATTGTAAAGAGGCCGTCTTTTTCTTGATTCAAACTCATGCACCACCCAGGCCTGGCCAGAAGTGCGGCCAGTTCCATTCTGGAAAGAGCTGGCTGGCAGGTACTTTGTTGCTCCATCACAAACAGGGGAAAAAGGATACCTAGCTGTGAAGGTGATTGCCCTCAGATTTATCCAGTGCTGCCCAGAAGTGCAGCCAGATACATTCTGGAAAGTGCTAATGTGACGGTGAAGCCCTGGAATCGGAAGGGCTGGCAGGCATTCAATGCTCTCCGTCTCTCTCACCGGGAGTCAAAGCACAAACAGCCAAGAATATTCTCCCCCAAAGAAAAACAAAAAGGGTAACTTCAGTAGAGTCACAAAAGAGAGTTATAATTGCAGTATATATGGGGCAAGATGCAGTTTGCAATTGCACTTCGGCCACCCTACCTGGCCAGAAAGCTGGGTTGTATACATTGCCCGAACTGCAATTCGAAACTGTATCTTGGCCCATAGTGCAATTATAACTCATTTTTGCGACTCCCGTATAGTTTCCCCAAAACAGGGGTAACTTCAGTAGAGTCACAAGGAAGAAAAAAGAAGGGGAAACTTTAAGGGGATACCAAGCTCTGAAGGTGATTGCCCTCAGATTCATGCACTGGTGCCCAGAATTGTTGCCAGATACATCCTGGAAAGTACTAACGGTAGGGCCTCGCCACACCAATGTAGATCAAGTGCTTTCAACATTTTTTCTTCGCTACACAGACTGTCGAGAAAAAATGTTAAAACCACTTTGACATTTGTCCGGAAAAGGAAAAGGGTTTCGACATCCGTGAGAAACCGCCTGCCTGCCTGCCGAGGGCCAAAATTCAACACCAGCGTTTTGGGGTGTGCCGTTTTCGACATGTGTCAGGGTCGATTCGGTGCGTCTTGGAGATGTCAGCGTTCATCCACCTCAATTCCGCGCGTCTTCTACATGTGCTGTGTGGCAAAAGCGGGGGTTTTATAAAAAAACCCTATGTCGAAAAAGTTCTGACAGTTCTCCAAAACTTTGCCGTTTCTACATAGATTTGGCAAGGCCCTTAGTCACTTAGTGTGAAGCCCTGAATTAGAAAGGGCTGGCAGGCATTGGGTCTCGCGGCACTACTCTCCACTCTCCAAATTCGGAGAGTTTTTGATTGCTGCACTAACTATCCAATTCCACCCCTGAAAAACCTTTGGACAGCCAATCTAATTCTCACCTCCAGACCACCGACGGAGTTTTTATCAGACTATAGCCCTGCTCAGTATATCCCCTGGAAATCAGAGCAATCAATGCTGGCAGGGGTTGCAGGAAAGACGCTGGACTTGGTTCCGAGCAGTAGAAGCTTCTCTCCTCCTGGGTTCACCTATGTACTTCTTAAAGGTTGCTGAGCCTGCTTCTCATCAAGATTGTCAAATGGGAAGCTGGACCCGGTTTCCAGCAGGTGCTGCTCCCCACCAATAGATGGAGCCTCTCGGAGAGTGCCAGGGGTGTCTGCTCTTATCAGCACCCCTAGCAACCTTCTCGGGCTGTCTCTCTCTCAAAAAAAAAAAAAAAAAAAAAAAGGAACCGCCTTCGACAAGCACTCTTCGATCAGCCTGGTGGAGAGTGCCCAGCCTGCAACGGTGGTTTTTCGGATGGACCTCCACCCAACTCTCCAAAATGCTCCGAATCTCGAGAGTGTTTTGCCTGGATTCTGGGCGGACAAAATGCAAATCACGCCGTGTCCTCCAGTGCTTTCACCATGTCTGCTAGTGCACTCACAAATTGGAGTCTCGGAGAGTGAAGAGTCAGTACAGCGGTGAACGAATTCGGAGAGTTTCTCAGCTCTCCGCACACTCTCCCATTTTTCAGAATTATGTGGAGAGTAGTGCAGCGAGACCCATTGAATGCTCCCCATCTCCCACCGAGAATCACGTCACAAAGAGCCAAGAATCTTCTTCCCTGGGGGGGAAAAAAAAACAAAGGGGAAAAGGGATACCAAGATCTGAACGTGATTATAGCCTTTTGATCCATCCCCTAAGGCCCATAAGTAAGGTCACAGATACATTCTGGAAAGTTGGACAATGAAACCCTGAACTTGAAATCCAAAGGGCTGACGGGCACTCACCAGAAACGAGTCTTCTTCCAGGAAAAACGAAAAGAAAGAAAAACAACGTTCCTTTTCTTTTTTTCTCTTTTCCCGGTTCCTTCTCTCCTTTGTCCCTTTTCACCTTCGTTGCCTTCAGCGTCCCCCTTTGCACATGCACAGCACACCAACAGAACATCTTGCAGTACACTTGCCCCTTTCCCCTGGGCCCATGCGCTTCGGAATCCTCCCCCGTTGTGCTACAAGCCTGATACAGAACCCCACTTGGCTCCCGAATATACCGGCAAGCGGGGAAACCATCAGTCTCTCCTAGGTGGAGCTCTGTTTTTGCCCATATACACGCAAGGCTGTGGTTTCTACGTACCAGCCTGCCTGCAATCGACTCGTACTCAATGGAAAAGTTTCTTTCAGGTGAAAATGGCCTCAAAGGGATTGGTGGTTAACACAACTTAGATGAGGAGATGGTGCAGTAACTCCGACGAAACAGTTTCTCACAGCCCCTCGTTTGTTGTCCTCTTCTCCCTCTCTGCCTACGGTTTACCGGGCAGTTCTATTTGACGATATATACATACATACATATATATGCATACATATATATACATATATATATACATACAGGGTTTCCGGCGTTCAGGACGGGCCGAAGGGGAACGTTCGGACCCAAAAAAAAAATCTGAAAAACATATATGTTATGCAGAAGAATAAACTAAACAACATTTGCCTCAACGTTACATCCAAATTCTTTACCAAACTTGAAATAAAAATAAAATACTAAAAATAAATAATAATAATGACAATTAGAAAAAATAAAAGGAGAACGAAATTATTGAGTGGGCGAGCACGTTTTTGACACCGCCATCTTTGGCGATTTTTCATTTGTTTTTGGCTGTGAGAAATGCCATGAAAATGTATATATGTGTATAGTACATAATAGAGAATCTACAAATAAAGTTTGAAAAAATAATAATTTTGTTCATGCCCCGAAATAAAGGAAAAACAAAAAGTGAAAAGAGAGAAAAAACAAATTAGTGAGTGGGCAAGCAAGTTTTGACATCACCATCTTTGCCGATTTTTCAGTTTTGTTTGGCTAAGAAGAATGGCGTCAAAATTTAGGAGGAGGTACCTTACATCCCAAAGAACTCACAAAAAATCATTCAGAAAAAAATAACAATAGTTAGATGCCAAAATAATTTTTTGCGGGGTCCAAACCCCTTCAGGTTCGGGCCCCGTACGGGGACCCGAACGCCCGAACGTTCGGGGGTCAGCTTAGGGGCCTCCGTACGTTCAGTCTGGCAACCCTGTATACATATATCGTCAAATAGAACTGCCCGGTAAACCCTCAGGCAGAGAGGGAGAAGAGGACAACAAACGAGGGGCTGTGACAAACTGTATACATATATATATATATTATATGTAGTGAAAAATATACATATATTAGTTATAACCACACAAATAATCACACAAGGACTTTTTCTTTTTTCTTTTCTTTTCTTTTTTAAGGGTCTTGCGCTGTTGAGGAGGGAACTCTTACTTCGTTTTTAACTTCTCTTTTTTAATACTTGAGTGGCACATCGTTCTCCCATCTCACCGTAAACGGACAGGCCCTAGTTCATTTAGGCATTTCGTTCATCTGCTTCCATCTGGATTCAAACTCAGGTCTGCATTTCAAAAGCTTATGGGTGCACCAACTGAACTAGAGCCCTTAGTACACAAGGACTTTTTGGACTGTGCTCTGGACGTGATTACGGTTAGATGCATCCAGGTCTAGACGTAATTGCAATCAACTGCACTTAGTCTAAGAAAAGTGCTAGTGTGAGTATGACCTGAGTGTGCATTTGCCCTCCACATTGGGAGGAGGATGACCACCAATCTATCTCAGTTCAGTTTGAAAGTACTTGTCTTTCAAGACATCATATCACATAGGATTCCGTTGACATTACATTAATCTTCTCTGCATCTTTCCAATTTTAACAAATAAATAAATAAATAATCAATACATTGGCAAACAGAATGTATATATATATATATATATATCGTCAATATATATATATATATATATATAAAATATGTATATAGCCTCCCGAAGAGCCTGTGAAACTCTGACGAAACAGTTTGTCACCACCCCTCGTTTGTTGTCCTCTTCTCCTTCTCTGCGTACGGCTTATGGGGCAGCTCTGTTTGACGATATACTGGGTTCAGCCTCCTGATGAGTCCATGAAACTCCGACAGAACAGTTTGTCACAGCCCCTCGTTTGCTGTCCTCTTCTCTGCCTATGGTTCATGGGGCTATATATTGGATTCAGCCTCCTGATGAGCCGGTGAAACTCCGACGAAATAGTTTGTCACAGCCCCTCGTTTGTTGTCCTCTTCTCTCTCTCTGCCTACGGTTTACCAGGCAGTTCTGTTTGTGACGATATAGGGGGCTGTGACAAACTGTTTCGTCGGAGTTTCACCGACTCATCAGGAGGCTGAACCCTCAACAGTCTGCAGAATCCCCTCACTAATTACACTGTAAATGATAATCTACCTTAACCAAAATCAAAGTAGACTATCACTCACCCACACCAGATGGAAAACTACAGAATGTCGGTTCACACCCCATCACAAGCCAGCAAAACATCCACGAAACAAAGAAAGGTCTGTCACAGCCAAAAAATACACTCCAGACACGCCGCTGGCACTAGAGGCACAGCATGGCCGCCTAGTAACGGCCCCGACCACTGCCGCTCGACCTGACCGGAAAAAAACGTAGCAGGAAGCTAGCGAAGTCGTAGCATATATCGTCACAAACAGAACTGCCCGGTAAACCATAGGCAGAGAGAGAGAAGAGGACAACAAACGAGGGGATATATATATATATAACGAGTTGTACACAGATAATATTAACGTGCATGCATGGCGTCTGCACATCGGAGCCTTGTTTTGTAAAGGAGGATGACCATCAAGCTATGCACAAATAATCCAGATTAAAAAGCAAATATCTTTCTTGTAAAGGAGTTATAGGAAAGAAAATAGTGGCCCTGGTACCTAAATTGTTCTACATGTGGCTTCTGAACTTTTCAAGAGGGATGCTGGACCCGGTTCCCAACACGTGGTGCTCCTTGCGAATCGGAGCCTTGTTTTGTTATATATCGTCAAATAGAACTGCCCGGTAAACCGTAGGCAGAGAGGGAGAAGAGGACAACAAACGAGGGGCTGTGACAAACTGTTTCGTCGGAGTTTCACCGACTATATAAGAAAAGGAGTTATATATAAGAAAAGGAGTTATGGAAAATGCTGTACGTTTCACAGAACAAAATAAAAGCTGCATAATATACATACTCCTATAGGTTCTCCTTACATTATATTTTGAAAAAGCTTGAAACGTGATCTCCTTTTGTATTTCCAGGGTGTCCTAAGGGGTTCTTTCTTCTTCTTCTTTTTTTTTCTTGTTTTTTTTGAGACAACTGTGCCTGTGACCAGTGCAAAGTTCCGAATTCGCAGAAAATAACAGTACACTGCAAGTTCGGGCCAAGAGCACTTTGAAACTGCAAAAAAAAAAGGTGAATGATGCCTTCTACGACCTGCCAGTTCAACAATTCGCAAAAACGGGGCTGTGGCCCAGCCGCGGGCATGGGAAAAAAAGACAAAAAAAAAAACATCTCAGTCGTGGCCCAGCTGCAGGCGTGAAAAAATAAAAGAAAACAAAAAAAAAGTTAACCCCCCCCCAAAAAAAACAACAACATCTCGGCCATGGCCCAACGGCGGGCGTAGAAGAAGCAGGAGGGAAAAAAAAAAGGGCGACAACGAGTGGCCGCCTGAGTTGTAAGTCGTAGGATGGGGGTCCTCGACGCCGCGTTTCGACGGCTGCCAAGCCGTCTCCGAAGGGGGTTACCACCAACAGTCCCACACTAGTCGCGCTATCCCACACCCACTTCCGTCCTTCGCCCAAGCCAGTCTCCGGAAACTAGTGAAAGCTCCGGTCCATCAGTCCTGAAAGGCATACAATCACTTCAAACTGGCATTATATGTTCACACCAAAACATCCAACTCACTACATTCCTAGCGTCCCTAAAGAAGTACTAACGTATTCCTCGCGAAGTTTCCAGGTACGAGACCAAAAACTACTTGCAAGGTTATAGGTCCAGAACAAAGGCGTAGTCGTCACGGTGGTGGGGCAACAAGCGGCACCCCGGTAAAGCCCACTGCAGAAGCCCGGAAAAAAGGTTAACAGTACCCTAAACTAAAATGACAAAGTGTTTGATCTGTAATATACAAGTAAAGTGTTCCGGACAGGTACTGCTACCGTAACTGGGCGCAGACCCTGTGTCCGAATACAAGGAATTTCAAATTCAATTTGAAGGAATCATCACCATCAAGGCAAAACTTAGGTCCATCACTGCCATAATCTTTTTTTTTTTTTTTTTTGCGGTGCTGCGATAATCTCAACAGGGGGTCCAGGATATAAATGCTATATCAAACCAAAAATTTAAAGAGCAAAGTGAGCAAGGAAAGGAAACAAGAACTTCAAGGAGAGCCCTATCCCGAGTAGCTAAGGAAAAACACAAAGCAAACATCTCCACACAGACAATCTATGAAATTCAATCAAGAGATATCACGTTAAACTGCCAAATGTCACCACGTCCAACAACAAAAGACACAAAGCAAACATCTCCACACAGACAAGCTATGAAATTCAATCAAGAAACATCACGCTAAACTGCCAAATGTCACCACGTCCAACAACAAAAGGTTTCAGTCCAACAACAAAAGAACCAGTCAGGACTCAGGAAAATCCTCCTTTCTCAGTTCGGCCTGAAGGGTCTTTTTTTTTTTTTTTTTTCCACCAATGTTAGAGGTGCTGGTAAAAGCAGACACCACTAGCACCTGGGGAGAGGCTCCGTCTATTGGTGGGGAGCATCACCTGCTGGAAACGGGTCCAACGTCCCATATACAGACTGAATTTGGAGTACGTCAGAGAAGCAATTGTGGGAGGTTCCTGCCAGCATTGATTGCCCTGGAAACAAGGGGATTGACTGAGCAGGGCATTGGGAAAAAAAAGGGGGGGGAACCTCTTCGCCCTGAACCCGACGCCAGATACCTGCTGCTACACCCTAGTTCCTCCCTCCCCCTATCAGCCCCAGTCCCAACTGTCAATTCCTTTTTTTAGCGTCCCTTATACAATCAGAGAGTCTCAGACCTCATTATCCCGAGCAGTATGTTGCAGTTGTCTGGGGTACTAGCTGTGTGGGTGTTGATGCGTGTGCTGGCGACAGTGGCGAGCTAGGACTGCCTCTTCAGGCCCCCAAAGCCCACGTTTTTGGGGGCCGCCTGATTCTCTCTGTAATCACAAGCAGTGTGGCTACTCAGTCTATGGATATCTTTGCCTTACAGTAGAAGCTTCTGTTTCTGCACGCTTCAGCCACCTAGCCCTTAGCCTTCCCATCCATTCTGTCATTACTCCTTGCTCCCACTGTTTTTCATTCTCCATTCCTTCTCTTTTTTCATCCCTCTCCCCCATACCATGCTAATCCTACCAGGCTGTTAGCCGGTGGGGGGAAGAAATCTGGATATTCCTCACTCGGTCGCATTGGAGTTGAGTCCTCACTGGATGCAACGAAGAGCGCAGCGAGTTGCGATACTCTGTGACGCGCCAGCTTCCGGACCTGCGCCATCTTCCACCCCCCCCCCCCCCCCCCCCCCCCCCCCCCCCCCCCCCCCCCCCTCCCCCCCCTCCATTTTTTCTTTTGTGATCTTTTGCAACCAGAGCGAAGAGGCCCCCCTTTTTTTTCATGAATCGATGCGCATTACTTGAGGCCTGCCCCTTGTCATTTTGATCGGTTTTTGGAATTCCATCTTTTCGCAATTTGGGGAAATACATGGGAATTACACGCGCCTTAGCGAGCGCGCTGGGGATTTGGCTCGACAGTTAGAAATTCCGGAATAAGCGAGACCCGACGTCACGACGTGTCTGAAAAGGCGCAGGACTTTTTTTTCCCGCGTTCACTCTACGCGTGGAACTTGGCTCTTGAGGCTAAGGGCGCCGGTTCGAATTTGTGCTTGCACGGAGGAGGTCCTGTGGCTGATAATGTACATACTGTACTTTAACCGGGTAACCAGCCCGCTATTTGGATGTGGTGGCCCGTGGATAAAACCGTTGGATAAGCAGTTGTGCTGGATGGGAGCGGAGTGTGCGACTACTGCCTGTGTGGCGGATGCCTAGTGTGGTGTTGTGTGTGTGTGTGTGTGAGTTGAAGGACACTACAGCCATGCAGGGGTGGGATGGATATCACGACCGGCATGGATCCACTTTTGTACACTGTATCATGGCTGTAGTGGTTAAGAGACTTGGCTCTTAAGGCTAAAGGTCCCGGTTCGAATCCGTGCTTGCACGGAGGAGGTCCTGCGGCTGATAATGTACATACTGTGCACTACAACCATGAAGAGGTGGGGTGGATATCATGATCGGCATGGATCCACTTTTGTACACCGTGTCATGGCTGTAGTGGTTAAGAGACTTGGCTCTTGCGGCTAAGGGCGCCGGTTCAAATCCGTGCTTGCATGGAGGAGGTCCTGGCTGATAATGTACATACTGGTGTTTTTCAATTTTGAATTAGTGTAGGATGCTGAATGAGCTGTAACTGTTTCGGTGCCCTTTTTGCTTTCGTGTCGGTGCCATGCATGCGAGCTCTTCTATCCTCACCCCTCCCCCTCTCTGTTTCCCTCGCTACCTTTGACACTCTCTTCTTCGCGCTCATGCTCCTTCTCTCTTTGTAACCGTCTTTCCATCTCTGCTTTGCCTCGCGCGCCTTTTATCTTTCTTGATCGTCTGAATCTTTGTAGCGGACCTCGGGTTGGCCTGTGAGACCAGCCCCTTGGCCTGTTCTCACAGGCCTGTGTTATATTCGGGGTAGGCCAGTCCAGGCCGGTACCTCTGTCGGTACCAGCCAGTCCAGTCCAGTCCCGTCAGTCCGCTGGGGTATACCCCAGCCATTGTCTGTTTTCAACCTCATTCCTTACTTGCACATTTTGGAGTACGTGCGTTGGAGTCTTGCGTGGAGAGCTGTGTTGTGCCATCTTGCTCCCCCCTTTTTCCTCCATCTCCATTTCTGTCACTAGCGGAGCACCTCACCTGGTGGGTCCGCTACATTGGTATCGGAGCGGGAACGATCCCCGCCCCCACCCACCACACCGCACAACAGCGAAATACTGCAAAACCCGACAGTCGGGTTTTTGGCTGTTTTTGGGGCGTTTTCGGGCAAAAAAAGCGGGAAAAGGTGCTGCAGCAGGAGAGGTCCACGTGGCGAAAAAGAAAGCCGCATCACGACGCATGCGCGCCAAGGCCAAGGCCGCCGCACGCGCCCACGCTGCCCCGCTGCCTTGCCCCGCTCCCGAATTTATATTATCAAAATCCGGAATGCAACTGCTGCTGTTGGGGTTTGAACCCAGGCACTGCTGGAGCCATGCGCGTGCGTAAGTAGTCTCATAACACACTCACCACAGTGTGTCCATGGTTGAGTAGCTTGGCACACTCGTGTTGAAGAGGTGCCGTGCTGGCTATTTACCCCCCCCGACGGCAGCGAGTGGAGCAGCGAACTCGCTATTTGCCTCCCCCCCCCCGGCGGC
>BFEA01000663.1:21678-44435 GCA_003427395.1 Chara braunii
TTCGGCTGAATCGAGATTTGATGATATCCTGATTTCAAATCCAACTTGGAAAAATACTTCGCACCGCCCAGTCGCTCGAGAAGATCGTCGATGCGAGGAAGAGGCCCCACATTCTTGATGGTTTGCGCGTTGAGCTTGTGGTAGTTGATACACAATCGTAGATCCTTGTTCTTCTTCCTGACGGATCCAGCCCTTGGCCAACAAATCATCGAGTTGTCCGCGGAGTACCTCAAGCTCCTCCTCGCTCATCCGATAGATGCAACTGTTCGGCGGCACGACACCGGCCTCAAGAATGATCTCGTGAGAGGTCGGCCGACCCGGCACCACACCGGTAGGWGACTCGAAGATGTCGGCGAACTTGTCCAGCAACCGTACCACACGGGGGTCCGAARACAAGTCCGTGGGTGAAGAGTCGGCTACCGCGACGGTCCGTAAGAAACATAGGCCGATCTCCTCGGGCTGCTCGTAAGCACAAGTCGCCCAGAATGATTTGGCCGTCACCACTTGGCACCGGATCGAAGAGTGCGGTAGAGGAATCGTACACGCCACTTCCGCGCCGAAGGCGTCGCGAACGCTAAGAGTCCGCCGATGGAAGTTGACCGTGTGATCCGCACTTGCAAGCCAAGGCATTCCCAGAATGATGTCGAAGTCCGTGTCGAGAATATCGAATGTCACCGGTTCGCATGCATGAGGTGCGAAATAGACCGGTACGGCCTCGATGTAATGGTCGAGTAGTTGCTGTGTCTTTCCATCCGCCAACTTGATCGCCGTCGGGTTTGCCTTTCTCCGAACTTTTGCGCCAAGGCCAGCTCTTTGCATAAAAGACTGGCTCATGAAGTTGCGAGTCGCGCCGCTATCCAGCAAAGCGCTGCATGACGCTTGCCCAACCTGGATGCGGACATACATGAGCGGTGCATTGTTGTTATCGTACCGCTGCGTGCGAAACTCACGGGCCACCTTGGTAACGTACGCAACGATGTCCCCCACCCCGACTTCGTCATCCGTCGGCGAAGTTGGTGGTGCATAGAAGGAAAGGTAAGTGTGGAGATAAGCTCTAAGTGCTGCGCATTGCGGTCCCGGCAAACAGCTTGTGGTCGGGAGAGGAAGCCATGCAAAGTCCTCAGACGTGAGCGGGTCCAAAACCTCTATCTTGAACTCGCGCGCCGAATCCCGTGACGAACCACTTGAAGACGATATGTCGTTGTTGCCGGACGGAGAAGAAACCGCACACACTCCTTGTCCTTGAGCTTGAGTACCCAGCGTTGGAACGAGCCGGGAAGTATAGTCCTCGAAAGAAAGTAGGAGCGGAGGACTGTCGACTTCCGCGTGTGCCTCGGAATGAAGGTTGGTCACTCGCGAAGAAACCTGTTCCGAAGGCGTCGAGAGTGTCGTCGCGTCACTCTCGGCGGTGCTCAGTTTCCCTGTCTTCCCTTGCCTTTCAATGGGCAAACCTGCGTGTGATGAAGATCGTTGTTGCACCAAAGGCAATAGTGGAATCTCTCGCGCGCCTTGTAGGCGGACTCGGAGATGCCGTACGGGGTCCATGGGCCTGTCTGAGCTGCTGCACCGGGCCCGGGGCTAGAAACGGTGTGTGTCTTCGGCTTGCCGCAACCTCGGCCTCTGTCGGGGCGGCCACCTTCCCGGGCGGCTGCGAATCTGTCCCCTTCACTGGCAGATGCAGCCTCCCTGGATTGGTCTAACGGCGCTGCCGCTGCGACCACGGCCACTTGTGGCCGATGCTGGTTCCCGCTCGAGCCTGACGCAGATGAACGTAGGTTCTTGGCCTCCTTGTTCGTGACGATGATCTGCGCAACCTTGTCAAATAACTCCGCCGTCGTCGTCAAGGTGTTCTCGACATGCGTCAAGGCATTGCTCAATGTCGGACATGACCTTGAGATGAAGAAGTGGCGGATGGCCTTGAAGCCCATCTGGATGTCTGGGACTGACGTCAAGCGTTGGTATTCGGCGATCCAGTCCGTACTCGGCAGCGTGCCTTGCTCGAAGACCATGAGCTTGTCCATGGCTTTGATCTCTGGCGGCTCCACCTGGAACCGCTTGTGCCACGCCGCCTTCAGATCATCCCAGTTGATCATGGTGTGCAAGTCCGCTGCTACCACTCCGTACTTGGACAACAAGTTGTCCAACCACGCCTGACACGCGCCCCCTGAGCGAGAGTACAAGTAAGCGTGGTGCTTGTTTTCCTTGACGTTGTGGAGCTGCAGCGTGAGCTCGAACTTGCGAAACCATGGAATTGGATTTGTCTTGATTGAGTCGTGGAAGATCTCCTGCCCATCGAACTTAGGAGCTGTCTCACGCGGCTCCGAACTCGAGGTAGTGGCGGTAGTGCAGATCCGCTACTGCAATTGTTGCGTCGCGGTCTTCTGTAACTACGCGCCATCCTGGAGGGAGCCGACGCGCATCTCCAATGCGGTGAGGCGGTCGGCAGTATTGGAAGAGCCTGCGGCGGCGGCGGCGACTGGTCGCTGCTCCACCCGCTGAAGGCGGTCTTGGAGCTGAGCTACCGAGTTGTCGAGACCAAGGATCTCCGCCTGCTGTGTAATGCAGGTTGCCAGGAGATCCGTGAGATGCGAGAGGAGGAGCGCTATCTTGTTTGCGCTATCCTCCAACTGGCTATTCTCGGCCTCGCTTCGCCATTCTGCTGCCATGGTAAGTAATGCCCGCTCTCCGCTGAATATCTTCTCACGACGCTGTGTTCTTTCTTCATCGGCAGCCCTTGCTGCTGCCTCGTCGTGCTGGAGCTGTTGTTCCACGGCCAGCAGACGTGCCTGGTCGGCATCCTCTGCCCTTTTCTTGGCTGCTGCGGCAGCGTCATCTGCCCGCTTCTTTGTCTCGGTACTCCAGGCTAACATGTGGGCCTGATAGGCCTCGTCTGTTTCCCCGGCCTTCTGGTCCATGACTGTTGTCTGTGAACGCAACAGCATAGACCAGACCGGTGCCTGCTGATGTAGTATCCCTTATTGCTGACGTGTCCTTCTGACGTGTGTTGCTGACGTGTCCTGCTGACGTAGCCTGCTGACGTGGTCTGCTGACGTACTTACGTAGCCTGCTGACGTGTCCTGCTGACGTGGTCTGCTGACGTGGCCTGCTGACGTGGCAACTTACCAATGTCGTCACAAGGGGTACCCGGAGACAACCAGAAACGGCAAGGCAAGAGATGGCAACAACGTAGGTGGGGAGGGGTGGGTGGGATAATCGCCCAACTCACACTTAGATAAGGAGCCACTAATCAAACCAGAAAAGTTTTGAACTTTGCAAAAAAAAAATTCGAGAAACTTTTAAAAATCCCGATTTTTGCAAGTTCGGTAGGTCTCCCAATCTCCCTTGAAGTACGAAATGATCTCTGAAAGCGAAAAAAAATTCGACTTTAGACTGCAACCGATTTGTAGAACCAATTGACAGAATCCAAGAACTGCGAAAAAAAGTCCGAACAGAAATGACAAGTATTCGGATTTATTTCGATGGGAATATTCGCAGTAAAAAAATAATATGTGCAGGAGGTATTTCCCGTACCGTTTTCAGAAAAACGAATTTCAGAAACGAAGATATTCTGAAGTTCTAAGTAACGGGAAATGCAACAGGAAATCGAAACTTTCAAAAAAGAATTATATTTTGGATTTTTTAACAACGAAATTTCGAATTTTCAGAAAGAAAAATGAAAATAGGAATTTCAGATGTTGCGATATAGCGATTTTCCACAGCAGAATAGCGAGAAAATAAAATCCGAGAAAAGAAAAAAATTTCGATTTTTTTTGTAGTAAGGTCAAGATCGTGATTTTGGGGTCTAACTAGTATGTCCTAATCAACAGAAAAGACATAACTAACTTTTTTTGATCCCCACACACGTGTCAGATCAGATCGTCCTGATTCACGTGCAAAAGCTCTGATACCAACTGCTACATGCATAGATATGCAATGTATGCAATAAACCGAGAATCTGCAATGTGATGAAAAGGACTGAATAGACAATGCGGTTATGAGAATCTCGACCAGCAATGTGCATTCTCATTCATACATGAAGATGCTGAAGAGYGCAGGGAAGACTTGATACAAAGACTGACCTGACAGGACTGACCTCATCCACGTAGTTCGGAGTAACGAAGCAGAATGCCAGAGTGCTACTAACTAGCCCAATCAATGTTGAACTCAGACTAAACATGCATTGTATCCATCACCGAGTGTGAAGGAGCCTAGCGCTGTAACATAGGAAGCAAGCGCCAGGTCCAAACATACACAGACGAAGAGGTAAGGATTAGACGAAAGGAGGGAGGAAGATGGGAATGTCGTTAACACCAAATCTTGGTCACCAATCCCAAATAGTCCCTCGTTGCCATGTCTGAATCCCCAAAAAGTCGAGTCTGGATCATATGTCACCAAGCCCGGTATCTATTCTCTCGTAGTCTGCAACTGCAGGGAAGTCAGAAGTTGAGAGGGTAAGAAGAAGATGGTAGACTGAGAAGAGGAAGAAGAGAACTCTCTCTCTCTCACTGTTACGAACCAGGTACTAACCTGTGATGTTGGCGCTGTGCTGCAGGTACCTTGAAGACGAAGCTGGAGCAACGGCGCTGCAGGTAAGTGATCCCTGGCCTCCGCCCRTCAGTTCTACCACTACCTAGCTATGGCGCCCARCRYCGAAGACTACAKCTACCTACTGCGCCCAGCGCTGAAGACTACTAGCTAACGCTACTCTACTACAACGCAGTGCTCCCTCCARAGTGCTGCTCCCGAATCCTGAAGACTACAACTGCCGAACTGCCTWYCTCSGAAGTGCCTGGGAAGTCCTATGTACTACCTCGGCCTGCCTCCTGACTGCAGGAGGGCGAGCAGGCCGAGGAGGCAGCTCTTGCCAATGCCGAAGYGTGCCAGGGGCYGGCGTGCAGCAGCCTGCTCGAGGCTGGCATGGGAACAGTCTAAAGATAGGCTGTTCCCCAAAACCCTGGTTTGGTGCCTGCGTTTCAGGGCCGGTCGTTCTGATGAACGACCGAATATGGCCCTTCGTTTCAGGCTAAAAAGGCTGTTGCCATTTTTAGTCTGAAACGACCAGGGATAGGCCCTGAACTTCAGGCTTTTGGCCTGAACCGACAGGGGGCCTGTAAGCCCTGGATTTCAGGCTTTCGGCCTGAAATTCAGGCTATCGGCCTGAAGTTCAGGCTTTTAGCCTGGACGGACGCGGGCCTGCAAAATGGCCGTCGGGCCTGCAAAATGGCCCGTGTGTGCACGCGCTGCATGTAACATATGGACAGTGCCAAATGTCACCGAGATAGAATCCAGAAGGTCACCAATATGGTAGCCCAAAATGCCACCGAACAAAATCAGAATGTCGTGGACATAAGTCACCAATGTCGGAGGTACAGAATCCTAATGTAACCGATGTCCGATCTGTGATGCCGCCTGGTATCAATCCCAACTATCTCCAATATCTCGATCCGGTAAGTATCACAGCCTCCTACCACCGAAGTCCAATCACTGATCTCTGTCCAACTTGTATCAATAATCTCGAGTCCGAAGAAGAAGAAGAAGGAGAAGAAGTCTGAAGAAGAAGAAGAAGAATTCTGAAGAAAGAAGAAGAGTCCGAGAGGGGCAGAGGGGAGGTGGAGAGGTCGAGTCCCCGCCCAGGCTCCTACTTGCGGATTCAAGCTGGCGCCTTGGAACTCTCGAAGACCCGTGGCTCCAACTTGGAGCTATGGCGCTACGCAGGTAAGCCTGTAGTGTTTGTTTACCACCTCCAACCATCACTCAGCACTAATCAGCGTTGCTGTGCTCGGAGCTGCGCTATTTCGTAACTGCTGCCGTACTCCTCCGGTCCCTGAAATGACTGCTGCTGGGTACTAAATACCGTAGTGGCATGTTCGGCCTTGCTGCTTTGGAACAGTAGCGTGGTCTGAACCGTTAAATCCCGTTGCCGATCTGCGGTTTCAGATCGGCCTTGCGGGCGGCAGCCTCTAGGGCGCCGCCGGTCCAACGGTCATATTCTTGGACTGTGTCCGCCTGGGCCTGTGCGGCAGGGCCTACTGAGCAGCCTTCTGCATAAAGGTCCGACCTTTGGACCGGGCCGGCCTGGACTATCTTGTCCAGGCCTGTGGTACCCCTAGGCCTAGTGGTCGGGTCTGAAACGGACCCATGTGACATGCAGTACGTAACAGAAAAGGACCTCGAGTAGCAGAGGGAGAAGGAAGAGGAAGGAGTTGGGAACCAGGAAGGAGAGTCAGCTTTGGCCTTCATCTCCAAGGTTGGTGTTGCATCTAGAATACCCCTGAAGCGGAGACTGATGGATTGAGGACTTCATCTTCTTGTGTAGGCTTGGCGGCTGAACTGGGAGAGGTCATTGAAGCTTTGTGTTCTTCTTCGAGCATCCAAGCTAGGCTTGGATGTGCTGCCATCAGACTGCAACGAGGAAGAAGGGAGGCATAAGACGTCAAAGGAGGGCTCTTTATGTTGCTGGGCCATGCTCGCAATAAGGGGGAGTAGTCAGACATTTTATTCTGGCTACTCCATTCATTTGTTATGATCCTGGCCAATTTCGAAGTACAATTCATGATAAAGTACAGTGCTGTCCAATTTCAAATAGCAAGGAATGAACTTGAGAGGAGAAAGAGGGAAAGAAGAAGAAGAAGAAAGATGAAAGAAAGAAGAAGAAGAAGATGTACACCAGCAAAGACCTATGAGAATTCCCTTCTTCTTCACCAACGACTCTCCTCTTCCTTATCTCCTCCCCTCTTATTCAAACAATAAATAATAATAATAATATTAATAATAATAATAATAATAATAATAATAATAATAATTATAATTATAATGTTGAATGGCTGAACCAGAATCAATGCCCGAATCCCTCTTCTACTGCAGGTATCGCATGAGGTCCACCATAGCCGTGCTCACCCTTCTTCCTCCTTCCTCCAAGGCCGAGGCTATGGCTGACTACCAGGGCACTGCCCTGCTGTGCAAAAGATAGCACAAAGCAGCTATGGCCGCTCTAGCTCCGGCCGCCATGTGTGACTCTGCCTCGAAGCTTCTTGGTGTAGCTCTACCCCAACTGGGGCCTTTCAGATGCAGCGCCCCACAAGGTGATGAAGATGGCATCCACCATAGCCAGGTAAGTACCTCTGGCGCTCTCCCTCTTCCTAGTCCTAGTCTTCCTCATCCTTCAGTCCTTGCTCCTCCCCAGCAGCGCTGCTCTTATGCTAGCGCTGCTCCAGCCAGCACTCCAACCAGTGTGTCGCCATACTTGCACACCGACAATAAGGAGGAGCACTTTGCTCCTCCTGGAGATATAGCGGCCTGCTTGCCTCTTGGCGAGTGGCGAGACTTTGGGAACTCCCCAAAATCTTTGCAAAACTCACTGCTATATCGGACGCACGACAATTACTTATGAAGGACCAAACTTATCATTGCCAATCACATCCAAGACTTCCCATAGACCATAATAGAGAGGGAGAAGTTTGTATGACACCCCCTCTTCTTCCAAAAATTCAGATATCTTGACCCAGGCATAACTTCATACTTCGATAGTCAAAGGTGTGTTTTTCTTATTTGCGTATTGGATCATGGTGTGTTGTCGCTTGGTCATTGTTGCAATGACAACCTTGAGCAAGCGATCATACTTGGCGCTGAAGCCAGACTCGCAGGTGTTAGGAGAGCGGATTATTACTCTTCCAAATGTAATGCAACCTGTTTGGTGTCATGTCGGTGGAAGAATGGATGGAGTTGTTGTACAACCCCTTAACCGAATACAACTCTTCATCCCAAGTTTCCTGATCCGGAACGGTCTGCTTAATCTCTTCATCCAAACCGTTGGCTTTGGGATGTCGACCAGATGTCATGCTTAGTTTGAGGTCAGGGAGTTCGGACCTGAAGTCCTTCCATTCATACTTATGAAGTGTGGGTCCTTATCGCTCACAAGGTTTTTTTGGGTCCCAAACTGTAGAATGTACTTTTGGTGGAACTCACGGATCACAAGTTCAGTTGGGGCATGAGGTGGTAACGAAATCAGATTCAGGAATTTGGAAAATCGATCAACAATCACCATCACTTGTGAATATCCATTCTTACTCGTTTTTCCCATGTCTGTGAAGTCGATAGAGACAGATTCTCCGGGACCGTTGGGAATGGGAAGAGGTTTAGGCAGCCCGATGGGCTTTCTCTTGATTGTTTGATTATTGACAGACTTGACATTCAGCCACAAACTTTTCAGTAGATCCTTTCATACCAGACCTATCAAATTGTTGTAACAGGTTTCTATAGGTTTTTGCCATGCCAAGGTATTCACTCCGTCCGTGATCCAAGTCCAAGAAATGTGTGCGAGAGGCTCATGGTTGGGTACACACAAACAATTATTTTTTCCATAGCGTCAAAAAAACAATCCTTCACATTCATGAAAATCAAGCTGACTGTTAGGATCAGCCCACAACTGCTCAAGGATCGGACTAAGGTATGGGTCCTTGGCAGTTTGCTCCATGAGTTACTCCTTCAGTTTCTTCCGGAGGTCATAGGAGTTTACAAGGCAAATCATGTACTTAGGGTAGCGAGACAATGCATCAGCAACTCTATTATAACAAACATTTTTGTGTTTTAATTCAAAGTCAAATATGTTAGTCTTATGGAACCAGTGAGTCAACGTAGGTGACAAACTAGTTTGCTCCTTGATCCATTTCACGGTCTCTTGATCTGAGAAGACCTTGAAACGACGTCCCAAAAAAAAGTGCTTCGAATGTTTCAATGGTTCACGCAGAGCATAGAGCTTACACATGTAGGTGGAAGTGGCTACCTTTTTGTTGGGCATGCGTTTGTTGTAGTATTCGAGCAGTTGCAAGCCGTTACCATCATTTTGTTGGGCATGTGTTTGCTGTAGTATTCGAGCAGCTGCAAGTCATTACCATCAACGTGTTGTAGCACTGCGCCAATCCCATACCGACTCGCATCCGTAGTGACTACGAACTTACCAAGGCCTCTTTCACGGCTTGAAAAGCGGTCTCACATGTAACATCCAGGTGTAAGATACGTTCTTGCTTGTTAGTTTGGACACCGGGAAAGCAACAATAGAAAATTTGGGCACAAACTTCCAATAGTATGATGCAAGGTCAATAAAAGAACGCAATTCATGAACGTTCGCGGGTTGAGGCCACTTGTGCATGACCTCAACCGTGGTTGCCTCATGCTCAAGGCTTGCAACATACAACCGGTACCCAAGATAGATGACGTTGTCCCTCCCAAACTAAGGTTTCTCTAAGTTGAAATGGCGTTACGTTTTTTTGAGGATGGTGAACACTTCCCCAAGGTGCTTCATGTGTTCCTCGATCGATTGCTGAAAATCAGAATGTCATCCGGATACACAACCACAAATTGACCAATTTGTTCGCGGAGCACCTTGTCCATAAGACTTTGAAAGGTGGTCGGTGCGTTCGTGAGACCGAAGGGCATTACGGTGAATTCATAAATTCTATCGCATGTCTTAAACACAGTCTTGTGCTGGTCTGCAGGGTCGACTTCAATCTGGCGGTACCCAAACTTGAGATCTTGGAAAAGACCTTGCATCCACCTGCACCATCTAGCAGATCATCTATGGGTGTCAATGGGTACGCATTCTTCCTTGTGATGTGGTTTAGACCGCGATAATCAATACACATTTGGGGCTTGCCTCCTTTATTTGGGACAAGCAAAACCGGTGCACCTAATTCAAATTTGCTTGGCTTGATCCACCCTTTGTCAATCATCTCATCAATTTGCTTCCGAAGTTCTTCCAAATCACCGAATCCCAAACCGTATACACACCCTTTTGGAGAAACAACACCTTCTACTAACTCGATCGTGTGTTTGACTGATCAAGTGGGGACTTCACGCGGTTCAGCCAGAACTTACGAAAATTGGTTGAGTAAGCTTTGGATGTTTGCTGGGATTTCCGGGAGTGGGGGATCGAAAAAAGGATCATGTTACAATCCTAGCCAGTTTCGAAGTATACATTCATCGGAAAGTACAATGTCGTCCAATTGCAAAAAGAAATGAATGAACTTGAGAGGAGAGAGAGGGAAAGAAGAAAAAGATGATGTACTCCGGCAAAGACCAAAGATAATCCTCTTCTTCTTCGCCAAACAATCTCCGCCTCCTTATCTCCTCCAATCTTATTCAAACAAGAAATAACAATTATAATATTGAATGGTTGAACCAGAATCAATGTCCGAATCCCTCTTCTACTGTACGCACAACATGAGGTCCACCATAGCCATGGTCACCCTTCTCCTTCCTCTCACATGTAGGTCGAGGCTATAACGAACTACCGAGGGTTAAACCCTCTTGTCCAAAGGACAACCCAAAGCAGCTATGTCGCTGCCTTCCTGTTCAAAGGACAACGCAAAGCAACTATATCGCTGCTCATTAGGCCGCTATGCCTGTCTCTGCCCTGTGCTTCCTTGGTGCGGCACTACCCTAACTGGGGCCTTCCAGATGCAACGCCTATCAAGGTGATGATGATGGTGTCCACCATAGCCAGGTAGGTACCTCGCCACTCTCCTCCTTGGTCCCTTTCTCCCTCCTCCTCCTACCGGTAGAGCTCCACCATAGCCAAGGTGGAAGCTCCCGGCTTCTTCCTCCCAACAACGTTGTAGTAGCCAGCGCTCCAACAACGTGTCGCCACACTTGCACACTGAAGAATGAGGTTTGGCTCTTCCCTCGGCCCCTTGATATAGCGGCCTACTTGCCTCCTGGGCGGTGACTTCCAGGCCGCTCGGCCTCCCAAGCAACCGGTACCTCCTCCCTTTCGGAGGGCAACATCATTGCAAACTCTGATATTGCCCGTCCAGGCTCTAGACTCAGACTAGATGGACTGGTACCGGCCTAGACCTAGCCTACCGCTATTGGGCCTCTAAAAATGCCAACTTTCTCTTCTTCTGCTCGGCCTCGAGTACCCGGCGGGGCCGTCACATCTCTTGCTACAGGGTGCGGTACCGGCCTACCTGCTACTTGAGTGTTTTTTCGGTGCTCTAAGTGTCACGGGCCTCTGGCTCCGCCACTTGAGTGTTTTCCCCTGCTGCAACCCTCGATGCCATGGCCACAGGTAAGTATCGGCCCTACGGGCCTGCCAAACAAGCAAGTACCCTTGCGGGTCACACACACACTCATGCCCACAAGCACTCAGACAGGCATGCAGGTCAACAAGCACGCACACATACAGACTTAGAAAACTCAGCAGAATGCGGGAATCTCAGCAACGCATCCATTCCATCAGCAGAACTTCATAAATCAGCAGTGTTCTCAGTCTGTGTTATAGCGGGTTATTACACTACCCCCCCTTAAGAGCGAGGTCCCTTCGAGCGAGTAACTTAATCAGAGTCCCTGCATAATGCATCATAAGCGTAAATGGCAAAGAGAGATCAGTTACCGTAGGAGTGAGGGTAGCTGTAAATTTAGGTGTTGTTCGGAGCTAATCAATCGTTCATATGCATTGATGACTCGCGGGGCACTCTACAACAAGTCTTTCTTAGCAATCCAGTAAAAGTCCTTCAATGGATGATATAAAAAATGGACCTTGTATTGTCTGTTTCTAACGTCTCCACTGTGGTCGACAATTCTATCAATCTCATGACCGCCATTGATTGCGTGAGGAAATCATCAATTCTCAATACGGAAAAGTTTTGTGTGGTTCATATGAAAAACAACTTTGACGCATGAAAGACTGGGTATGTGCGCAGATGAGTAGGCACGTCGATCTTGTAAGAAGGACCAAATGAATCATCCCCTACTTGGTTCAACACCTTCCACGGACCGTAATACTGAGGAAGAAGCTTCCGTGATACACCTTCTTCTTCAAAAAACTCAAACATTTTGACCCAGACATAACTTCTCATTGTGAAAGGTTCAGGTTGATGCTTTTTGTTAGCATGTTTAATCATGGCACTGCGTCGCCTTTCCATAGCTGCGACAACAACTTTGAGCAAGCGATCAAACTGAGCACTTTAGCCTGGCTGGCCAGGTGTTACCTTTGTAATTTTGAGGCATGAAATTTGTGGGAAAGACATATAATATTTCATATTCCTGTAGTTAAATTCCTGAACTCTGACAGTTTGGATGTGAGGGTTTACTCCTCTACCTGCCTAGAGGAGGAAGTGGACTACTTGGAGTATTTAAAAGTGGCGTATGTTAGTCTCTTGAGCGGACAAAAGAGTGGCTAGAGAAGTTAAGAAGGAAAGTAACTTGGGGAGTGGGAGTAAGAGAATTTGAAAGGCTCCCTGAGTTCTCAATTGCTAAGGGGTTTGAAGACAGAAGATATTGGATGCCTCTGCTAGAGGCTATTGCTGAGATTGGCAGAGCAAGGGAAAAAGACTCCACTTTGATGATAAAATCCCTGTTTCTGAGTACCTTTGAACACAGATTCGAAATCCCTGATTATGTTCAACCTGAGATCTACCTCTCAGATATTGCGTATGATGTTTAGCAATGCCCATCTTGACTGAACAGCTGACACTAGGTGTTGTGCTGGAAGGTAGAATAATCAAGGTAGAAGAGACTCTTCGGATCTCTGACAGAAACCTTTCTACCCTGGATGAGCTTGAGTTTTTGCAGCCTTTCTTTGACCCAATGAGAGATTCCGCCTTGAGAATTGTCACTGATCAGACTGAGATAAGTTATTTATTAAAGGTGGTGAAAGTGGAAACTGCTGCGAGAATATCATACCACACTTCTTGGGAACGAGTCTCTCTTGCTAGAAGGATCAACAGCGGGTTGTAAGCAATGCAATTTGATTATGAGATTATAGACTTGACTCGATATTTTATGATTCGGGGTACTGTAAAGGGGTATAACAAAAGACTGAGTAGGGATGATGAAAGAGAGTTGATTGAAGATTACAATCGGAAGGCTGAGAAGGATTGTTTTGCCTTTGATCACTACACAGTTCATCATTGCATATACACTTTATGTACCAAATTCTCAAGGGGTAGGGCAAACAAGAGAAGAGAGAAACAAACCTGTATCCCTTGCGAGAAGAGTGAGAGATTGAAGAACAAGGAAAAAGAGGACAAGAGTGACAGAAAGAGAGAAGAAAGTATCCGGGAAAGTCTACGGTCGAGATGGTTGGTCGTTCAAGACCCAGCTCATCCGCAGGAACCAATGAAGAAGCCTTGGTTGGCGTTATACGAGAATTGGTCGAGAGAGTCGATACAATCAAAGGAGGATCAGATATCGCAAGAGCGAAGAGACCAGATGAGATAATTCCCTGTTTCAGAGGACCTCAAGTGAATGATTTCCTGGACGAGTAATTATTTGGGCTCAGTTATGGCTGGACAGACAAGCAACGACTTAAGCACCTTCTATCTTACTGTGACACTGACTCGAGGTTGGTTGTTCAAGAATTGATGGAAGGAGCCACTACGTGGGAAGAGGTTAAAAAGATAATGAAAAAGGAATTTGAGAAAAACTCAGTTTCAACTACAACCAAGGATTTACTCAACATCAGAAGAGCTAAGTATGACACTTTCAATGTTTTTCTTCAGACCTTCATCCGAACAGCAAGAAGAATTCCATATTTGGATGAAGCTCAGAGATGCCATATATTTTTGACAAATTTTACTGACACTGAAAGGCAGACAGTTCTCAATTAAGCTCAGCACTATCCTCTCAGATGGGGTGAAATGGTTGCAATTGTTAGAACCCTACCTACAGTTTCTCATAAGAAATGGTCACTGGATCAGATCAGTACTTTGACCAAGGACTGGGAGACTGAGAATGGTATGAACAGAGGGAACAATCTGAGTGTTGAAAATATTATTCAAAGAATGATGGCTAACTATATGCCTGCAATGCCTGCAAACCATGTTGTAGATGCCAAAGGAAAGAAGCAAGTTGAAAGTGAAGAGGAGGATGATGATGATGATGATGATGATGATGATGATGAAGGCTATGGTAAGAAGGGAGATTCTTCTAGATCCACGAAAAATGGAAAGAATGGTGACAGAGGAAACAGAGAAAAAAGAAAATATGATGAACGTCCTAAGAAGAGTTTTGTCTGCTACTATTATGGTGAAGGGGATCATACTACCACCTATTGCAAGCCTCTTGAGGAGGATGTAAGGAGTGGGGTGGCAAAAAAAGATGCAATGGATCACGTCTGTGATAGTTCATGGAACAAGTTGGACCCCAGACATCCAGGAGGTATGAGACTTCTTGCTTTTAAACATGATGAAAAGATGAAGGCGAAGAAGAAAAGAAAGGCTAACGTGAATGTTCATTTTCTCATTGATGAGTTGCCTAATGACCTAGTATAGGAAACAAGTGACCCTTATACCACGGTTGAGTTGTCTTTGGAATCCTTAACATTGACCGAGGATGTGTCAGACGGGGTTTCTACAAGTGAGTCTCCATTGGAAGAGAATCCTACTTCTCAGAACCCTTCTGAATTAGTAGAATCTCCTTCTAATGAAATGGTTCACTTTCTGGTCAACATGATGTCATTTGATGGAGACCTACCTCCATAACTCGTCATGGAACCCAGCGTCGTGCTTGGTGAAGTGAGAAACCTTCAGGCACGCTTGACTCCTCAAATGATAGAGGAAAAGAAAAGAAGGAAGGCTGAGGAATCTCTGATCAATATTCTTGATGACCCATAACCAAAACTTCCCCATAGAAAGAATGAACAAGGAAGAAAGATAAAATTTATTCTCAAGAGTGATTTGGAAGATGGGACAGCGATTTCTGACGTAATTACTAAAATGCTGCAAGAGACAGAAGTGATTTTGTCTTTCAAGGAAGCAATGACTCTAGCACCTAAACTGAGAGAAGAACTGAAGAAGCTGATTGAGAAGAAAAAATTTAGAGTTAATTATTTGGGATCAGTTTTTCCCAGCCAGGTGAACAGGTCACTGCCAGGTTGCAAGATGAGATTCACAACCATGGGATGTGGGCACCTGACCATTTATATTAATCAAGTGAAGATCTGAGCCTTGGTGGACTCTGGGGCAAAGATGATACTGCTTTCTCAAAGAACAATGGAGGCATGTGACTTATCTATTGATAGGCATGCACAAAATGTACTGAGTAATATTGAAGGAGAACTTTTTGTGGCAGGATTTATTGACAATCTGCCTATCAGAGTTGGGATCATGATAGTGGAATTACTGGGTTTTGTAGTGCCAGAACTTGACCATGATTGTATCTTGGGCACTCCGTTCTTGCATAGAATGGAGGCAGTCTAATTTTTCATTCATGAAGGGTCATCCTGGATCCGCTTACAAGATCCAGAGACTTCTCAGGAACAAACCTTTATGGTCTGCACTAAAAATGATTTCAAGCATCGTTTATCAACTAATTCAATCAGAAAAGAAGAGTCTATAGAGAGGATAAGAAGGCTAAGAGAAGAAGGCAAGCAAAAGTCTAAAGAAGAAATTTCAGTGGGTATTAATCAAGTTTCAAAAAGGATAAAGGTCCTTGGTAATCTCAAGGATGAAGATGAACAAATTGAAGCATTTAAGAAAGTTGTAGAGACTGCTAAGGGAGGAAAGATGGAATTAAAATTTGCATCGACTCACCCTTTTTTAGGAAAATAGTCACTGGTCAAAGCGAAAATACAAGCCCAAGGGGGTGAAGAAAAACCCGGTAGCAGTCCTAATAGAAAAGGATTATGGTGAAGCATTGAAAAAAGAGAGAAAAATTATTAAAGCATTGAGAGAGTCTGCAAAATTGGAAAATAAAGTCACCAAAGAGAGATTTGACACAATGAAGATAGGCTCAGATCAGTTTATCCTGCCTAAAGAGAAAAAATATATCTTCAAAATGTGTCAGGAGTTCTCAGGTGCATTCTCCTTTAATGATGAAGAGAGAGGGCGGTTGGATGTGGATATGATCAAGATGGCCAAAATTTGGACAGTTGATCATGTTCCATGAAATGATAGGTCGCCCAAGTATGCCTTGAAAGAGGAAGCAGAAGTTGTAAAATATATTGACAAGAAGATTGCATCTAATGTTGTTGAACCTGCTGATGGACCGTATGCTAACCACTGGTTTTGCTTTTGGAAACCAGGGGGTGGATTGAGATGGATACAAAATCTTCAGAATCTCAACTCCGTGACGGTACGTGACGCGGGTAGTCTTCCTAATGCAGATCTCCTTTCTGAATCCTTTGCTGGTCGATGCATCTATTCTCTAGTTGATTTGTATTCTGGCTATGATCAGTTTCCCATTGATCCCACTAACCGACCGATGACTGTCATGCACACGCCAAGAGGGCTCATTCAAATGTGTGTGGTACCTCAGGGTTGGACTAATGGTCTGGCAGTGGTTCAAAGGGATATGATCCAAGTCATACAAGATATTTCTCCTGAGATAACCAACCCCTATATTGATGACAATCCTGTAAAAGGACCCCTAGTAAGGGATGAGATTTTGGTCGCATGAGGAGTCAGAAAGTTTGTCTGGGAACACACTGAAGGAGTGAATAGGGTTCTAGAGAAACTTCAGAAGTACAACCTGACTGCCAGTGGACCAAAGTCCTTTTTCTTTCAGCCAGAAGTAATCATCTTGGGCTTCAAATGTTTCTCCAAGGGTAGGAGTCCTGACCCCAAAAAGATAGATAAGATCTTAAACTGGCCTCTGCCACTCAAAAGAGTGACAGGCATCAGAAGCTTCTTGGGAGTCTGTGGATTCTGGAGGATTTTTATTCCTCATTTTGCTACCCTTGCAGAGCCTCTAAGGGAGATGGTAAGGCAAGGGGATAATTTAGCATGGAATGAGAAAAGAAAAGCCGCAGCAGAAACTCTGCAGGATAAATTAAAAGATGGGGGTGTAGTGCTGGGAGTGTCTTTTTATGATGATGAGGAAGGGAGGTCTTTCATCATTGAGGCTGATGGAGGACCAGTTGCTCTGGGTGGTGTGCTTATTCAGAAAGATGGAAATGGGAAAGAGAGGCTCTGAGATTTGAGAGCAGGACTCTTAATTCTACAGAAAGAGGTTATACCCAATTCAGAAAAGAGTTGTTAGCAATTATCCATAGTCGTAGATGCTTCAGACATTATGTACTAGGGAGGAGATTCATCTTGAGGACCGATGCATCTGTTGTAATTGGTGCCATAAAGAAGCACCAGCAAGTAGATCCAACAGTCAGCAGGTGGATTGCCTTCATCTGGACTTTTGATTTTAAGTTGGAAAAGATTCGTACTGAAAAGAACAGAGCAGATGGCTTAAGCAGGATTGAATGGAGAAAAGATGAAGAATAAAATGTAAGCGGGACTATTGAAGAGTCAGCCTATGTTGATAATTTTCTGAATGAAAAGGATGATGAAGATTATGAAGTACCACACTCCTATAAGTGGAGTCTGTGGCCTGAAGAGAGAGACAGCTGGGGAGAGATCCCTAATGCCTATGTTTATGAGTCGATTCTTGGGAAAGAAGAAGAAAATGAGTCAAATGATTGGTATGCTAAAGTCAACGCGGCAGCTGTGGCTGCTCATGAGATGGGGGAAAACTCTGGTTCAAAAGAAGAAGAAGAAGGTGAAAAGAAGGAGGAAGAAATATTTTTCTTTTCTGAAGAATACGACGAAAGTTATCAAGAGATTGGTAAGAAGATGGAAAAGGAACAACTAAAGGAATATTATTGTAAAAATTCAAGGAAGAAATTCAGATTAAAAAGAGGACATCTCTTTGTGGATAGTAAGGGAGGACTACCGCCACTAAGGGTGGTCTGTGGTAAGGAGAGACAGTTAGAGATAATTGCAGCTCTACATGAGGGGGTTGCAGGTGGTCACAGAGTTGCTGAGGCAACCTACTCTAAGACTGTCGAACTCTATTTCTGGTCTGGCATGAGAGACATGATTTTCAGATTTTGTAAATCGTGTGTGTTATGTCAGAAGAGGTCTACTACAAGAATGATTGAACCTTTATTTCCCACTATACTGGTGGAACCAGGAAGTCGAGTTCATTTAGATTTCATCACCATGCCATTAGGCAAGGGCGGGATGAGATATATATTGAACATGAGAGATAATTTCTCTGGATATATTGAGGCAAAAACTCCGAAAAGGAAGACAGCCGAGCAAGTGGCTGGCTGGATAGAGGAAGCCTATCTCAGGTATCCTTTTATTAGAGAGTTTGTCTCAGACAGAGGATCAGAGTTCAGAAACGAGATTGTAAGAAGAACCACTCTTAGATTAGGTGTCAAATTTCGATATGTGACTACTTATCATTCTCAAGCGAATGCACCTGTTGAAAGGGGTCACAAAACTTTGAAAGACTCATTGGTCAAGTGGTGTGAAAGAAATCTCAGTAACTGACCAAAAGTATTAAGAGTTGCTGTATATACTGTCAACATTTCATTCAAAAGAACTACTTGCTATGCTCCATTTACTCTATGGTATGACCGATATGCTACGTTACCTATTGAGAACATAGTCAAGACATGGTCGAGTCAGGAAAGTGACAGAGACAATTCTATTTCAGAGTTACTCCAGATCAGAATGAGACAAATATCAGAAGTTGATCAGACAGCGATGGATGCTGCAGAGAAAATGACATCCAACAGATTATCAGATCAAGAGAGATGAAATAAGAAAAGAGAAACTGAAAGTTGGAGATGTTGTCCTTCTGTTCAACAGTTCTCTTGAGACACAATGGACTAAAAGGTTGGACCTCAGGTGGCTTGGTCCTTACAGAATCACAGGAGAAGCAGAGAGCAAATTCTATGAGATTTCAGAGATGGATGGTTCCAAGGTTCACGACATGGTATCAGGGTCAAGACTTCGTAAGTTCATTTTCAGAGACCATGATTTGATCCCTACAGTGACCTCAAAGAGAGGAAAGAAAGTTCAGTCATCCAAGTAAGAGAACAGTTCCAGAGAATTGAGAGAAAAGTACAGTAAGACAATGAGACAGCAGGACTGAATTTTCAGCAGACTGTGATCGTTTTTGCATGGTCAATTCAACATTTCAATTCCTTTGCATGTCAGTTAATTTTATGTTTCAGCAAGCAACAGTGTTAATGAGACTATATTTTTGATGCAAAGTTACAGTCGATCCATGAGTCTCAAGTCCCTGAGAGTAGGGGATAACTGTGAGATACAGTTTTCGTGACCATTGACGCAGGGTCAAAGATCTGAGGAACTCATGGCTGTGGCACATCAGAAAATGCAATCAGTATTATTCTTATGATAAAGAGAAAAGCACGATGGACATAAAGAAGTCCAGTTCTGTCTCACCGAGAGTTGTCGACGGAAGGACTTCGTGTCTCTTGACTAAGTTGTCCATCCAAGAAATTAAGATGAGGACAATCATAAAGAAGTCCAACTTTACCTGACTGAGAGTTGTCCGTAGAGGGACTTCGTGTTTCTTAACTAAGTTGGTTGTCTCCACTCAGATGAGGGAAGAGACCTCTCTGAGATCAGCATTTCAGCATTTCCTTGGGCCTGCCGGGACGTCTCTTGGAAAAGAAATTCCCAGCTGAGGGAAGGGACCTCTCTGGGGCCAGCACTTAGCACCCTTCTTGAGGCTGAAGGGAGGTCTCTGATAAGGGTTTGGTGCTGGTTATCATGTTGCTGTTCAGTGCCTCTTGAGACTGAAGGGACGTCTCTTGAAAAATGTTTGTCTTGTTATGGGGCATTGGCAGTCTGCTTGTGGGTTATAGTATGCTTGCCTGATTGTTTGTGCTTGGGATCTTCTTCTCTAACCTAAAGACGCGTCGATTGTCGGGGCCAGCCAGAGCCTTACCGCAGTAGGTTACAATCTGGTGGGGTCGGCAGGTCCCCGACGCGAGTGTCGAATTTCGTAGTTGACTGAGGCTAAGACTCCGAGGGTTTGGCCTATGAGGTCGAAAGGGGTCAGCTGGAACCCTACCGCAGTCAGAGGATGCAATCCAGTAAGGTTCGCCAGAGCCTTGAATCGTAGTTAGACCGGGTCCTACGTTCAAAAATCCGGGCGGGGCAGCCAACGCCCTTGGCCAAAAAATGGTGGGTGAGCCGGTCCCCGATCGCAGTGGTCAAATCCGGGTTCGGGACAATTTGACGGGAGGTCTACTGTCATAGGGTAACCAGACCCGTTATACTCGAGTAGTGGGTATGCTGGTCCTGACCTGGAGGCAAGTCAAAGGGGCTGTCAAGACAAATGGTATGACTAGTCCTGGCATGAGGCGGACCGAATGAGGTATGTCAGACTGACGGGACGTCTGTCATTCCTGGCTAGTGGTGGGCCAAAATCAAGGCAATCAATAATTCTTAGGTGTGAAGAATTGTCTTGTTATTTTATTATTTTACTATTTCATTGTTTTATTATTCTATTAATTATTATTTTATTATTTTGTTCTGGGTTTTATTTTGATTACTGCTTGCTTGGCTGATAACTGTCGGGGAGCCTGCTTGCTGGGGCATAGCTTGTTGTCTGTGGGACTCGCTGTTTTGCAGGTATACAAAGATTTATCTGAAGTTCCCAGGCCAGAGAAAAAAAAAGGGGTTTGGTATCCCCTTTCTTTTATCTGAGAAGTTGAGGAGACGCCTCACTCAGACTAGAGAAAGAAAACAGGGTTTGGTATCATCTGAGTCACTCAAGAAGAGAAGATATCTCACTCAAGCCAGAAAACAGAAAAAGGGTTTGGTATGCCCTACTCCCAGCACGGCAGGCTGGACAAGTGTCCCAAGCATTGGTATCAGACTAACAATTTTTTCAATTTTACCGCCAAGGTGAAGGCTAAGGTAACCTTTCTCTGACATAAGATTCAGATTGAGAACAGATTTCAGAATGACAAAAAGGTCAAAGCCAGCAACAAATCAAGAGGAAAAAAAATATAATCCTTCTTAAATTTTATTTGGTGGTCGACAAGCGGCCTGGTTCACGAGGAACATGCATCCCCAGCCTTAAAGTACTCAAACTCTCAAGCCAGGGATGTTATGAAAGTAACGCGAAAACTGGTGAAAAGAGAATTCAGAAATTCGAAAGAAAGTCACGTTTATACAGGATGTAAAAGATGACTATGAATTCGACTTGAAGTAAAGAAAGAAGGAAGAAGACGTAGCGGGCTTCAATTTTTTTCTGAAAATACTCCATCTTGTCCGAGGATGGAGTCCTCTCATACCATGCAACAAATGAGTGGTGAGGATAGGGTCTCGAATGAGCACCATAGCCTCGAGGCTCGTCTTCCTCCTCCTCCGAACTATATTCGCGTCGTGCTCGAGCCGGTGGCTCTTCAAGTGCCTTCCCACCTCTACCACCCCTTCCTTTTCCTGTCCCTTACGTGCTTCAGGCATGGCGCGGGATTGAACGTTGCTTGAGAAGGAAATGAGAAGGAGAGAGTGCACGACAAAGAACTGTGAAAAGGAAAGAGACGGCGCTGTCCAGGTAGTAAAACCCCGTGTACGACAAAAAGGAGAAAGAGGGGAAAGGAAGAGAAGACGCTACAAGAAAGAAAAAGGGGGAAAGAGAAGTGTGACAGCAAGAAAATTGACGGCTAATGCAAATTACTGCAAATTGTTGTAGTGCGGTGAATGAATGAAGATGTTGAAGTCAAGCGTTGTTTTATACTCATCGACCAATGTTTTTCGACCCAGCGGGGACGCTGGGTGGGGGTTTGGTATTATGTCGGAGGGCGTGGTGTCCCAGCCCTCCTCTGCGTACCAAGTCTCTGCTTGGTTTCGGTCCCCTGCTCCAACGTTACGCCCTGTAGGCAAACCCTCAGACTTCTATGACCCCTAGTACCCGAGTTGTGCCCAACGTGGACTGGTCTGTTGGTACATGCTTCAGCAAAAGGGGAGGGTGTGCCACAGGACTTTCCATTGGTCCACGCAGGCTTGGCGCCTTACTGTACAGCAGAGCACTACCGGCCTGTGGCCGTGGTAGCCGCCGGGTTCGCCCTAGGACGCGAAGGTAAAGGGACGGGTGCTGCTTTTTCTACTGCGCGCCAAGTGCCCCTCTACCAAATTATGGGTTAGGTGCACAGGACAGATGTCGTTGTGGGATAGAAAGGGACCAAGAAGAGAGAAGTAAAGAAAAAGAATATATGAAAAAAGAAAATAAAAGCTAACCGTCAAACCTATGCAATGACTTGAGCACTTGCTTTGATTCGGGGGTGGCCAGCAGTTCAATTTATGAGCCGCAATCGCTATCAGGTAACCTGGCCTGCTTGGAGTTGAAAGGACCGTCTGGTCCTGATGGTTGTGATCCAGGCCAGGTGCAGGGACGTGATAGGGATAACCCGTGCGGACGTTTCAACCACACACTGGACTCCAGTAGCTGTGTTTGGGGGTAGATACAGTGATGCCTGTAAAAGGAAAAGTGTAAAAAGGAAAGAAAGAGGGAAAAGGTTGAAAGTCAGGCTTTAGATTTGCACATGGACTCGTATCGCTGTCCAGGCGAGGCTGCTGCGCAAAGGAATTTTGAAGCGCCGTCCTTTCTTTCTGCAGTTATTATAATTACTAGTTAAGCGTCCGCGGTGCGGGCGGTGCGGGCAATGCCCGCAAAAATAAGAAATGTTGTAGGGAACCTAACACAAATTACTCACATAAACTGAAACAGAATTAAAAAAAGAAAAGAATCACAGGGTAATAAAGAATAGCCAAAAACTGGCTACGAAGTCTGAGTTTAACTGACGAAAAAGAAAAGTGACAAATTGAAAATTCAATTTAAATCATAAAAAAAGAAGTAGGAGGATGGCCGAGGAGAGACAGAGACAGACAAAGAGAGATAGAAGGAAAAGAAAAGATAGAGACATAAAGAGAGAGAGAGAGAGAGAGAGAGAGAGAGAGAGAGAGAGAGAGAGAGAGAGAGAGAGAGAGAGAGAGAGA
>BFEA01000663.1:104415-121721 GCA_003427395.1 Chara braunii
AAAAACGAAAGAAAGAAACAGAAGAAGAAGAAGAAAGAAAGAAAGATAAATAGAAAGAAGAAGAAAGAAAGAAAGAAAGAAAGAAAGAGAGAAAGAAAGAAAGAAAGAAAGAAAGAAAGAAAGAAAGAAAGAAAGAAAGAAAGAAAGAAAACGAAGAGAGAAGACAAAAAAAACAAGGGAAGAAAGAAACATAAAAAACGAATTAAATAGAAAAAAAAAAAGAACTTTTGTAGGCCTAAATAAATCTTAATCTACCTCGAAGAAGATATCTTATCGGAACCTTCGCTCCCACCGTCGCTCAATAACAACCACACTCTTTCTTTGATTGATTACCCTCTTTTCTTTGATTGATTACCCTATTTTCTTTGATTCATTCCCCTTTTTTCTTTGATTACCCTCAACAACAAAGCTTAGGTCGTTTTTTAGATTGTGCTGGTGTTTTAGGCTTGCCGAGACAGAACCCCCCTGCTGCGCACCAAGCTTTAGGCGCCGAAGGCAGTGAAGAAGGTGAGGGGGAAGGCGGGGAGAAGGCAAAAAGGAAGGCAGAAGGGAAGGCGGGGAGAAGGCGGGAGGGAATGCGGGATGAAGGCGGAAGGGAAGGTGGGGAAAGGGCGGGGGAGAAGGTGATGGGGAAGGCGGAAAGGAAGGCGGGGAGAAGGCGGGGGAACAAGAAGGGAAGGCGGGGAGAAGGAGGGGCAGAAGGTGAAGGGGAAGGCGACAAAGGAAGGGAAGGCGGGAAACAAGAAGGGAGGGAGGGGAGAAGGCGGGGAGAAGGCGAGGAGAAGGCGGGGAGAAGGCCAAAGGGAAGGCGGGGAGAAGGCGGAAGGGAAGGCGGGGAGAAGGCGGGAAGGAAGACCACAATTATGGGGAGCAAGAGGAGGAGGAAGACCACAACGCCGAAAAACAAAAAGCCAAACAGGGAGAAATGAAAAGAGCATAGGGACGCGGGGGGAACGTGGGGGGGAACGTGGGGGGGAAGGAAGGGAGGAAGGAAGGGGGGAACGAAGGGGGGAAGGAAGAGGGGAAGGCGAGGGGTGGGGGACTCGGGGAAGAAGAGCCTCAGAGGGAAAAAGGCGGGGACGAAGATGGGATGAAATGCGGGACGGAAGGGAGGGAGAAGGCGCGGGGAATGTGGGAAGGAGGAGAAGATGGCAGGAAGAACAAGATGGCAAGTAGGAGGAGGAGGAAAAGATGGCAACAGGAGGAAGATGGTAAGGACCTGGAGTAGTAGGAGAAGGAGAGGGGAAGAGGGGGAGGAAGAAGATGGCATGGCAAGGTTGTGTGTGTATGTGTGAGGAGGAGGAAGGAAGAACATGGCAAGGAGAAAGAGGAGGCATAGAGGAGCCGGAGGAACGCGGGGGGAACATGGGGGGGAAGGAAGGGGGGAAGGAAGAGCGGAAGGCGAGGGGCGGGGGATTCGGGGAAGAAGAGCCTCAGGGGGAAGAACGCGGGGACGCAGATGGGATGAAACGCGGGACGGAAGGGAGAGAGAAGGCGCGGGGAATGTGGGAAGGAGGAGAAGATGGCAGGAAAAACAAGATGACAAGTAGGAGGAGGAGGAGAAGATGGCAGGAGGAGGAAGATGGTAAGGAGCTGGAGTAGTAGGAGAAGGAGAGGGGAAGAGGAGGAAGAAGATGACATGGCAAGGTTGTGTGTGCATGTGTGAGGAGGAGGAAGGAAAAACATGGCAAAAAGAAAGAGCAGGCATGGAGGAGTCGAAGGAAGATGACAAGGTTGTGTATGTATGTGAGAGGAGGAAGAAGAAGATAGCAGGAGGCCAAGGATACAGGCCTACATCCCTTCACGCAAATGACATAAAGAAAGCAAATCAAGCACGGTTACAGATTTAGTCGTGTATCCTCAGATGCATGCAAAAAAAACGACGAGAAAACATATCAATCCCGTTTAAAAAGTGTACTTCTCCGACACTTCAAGGATTGCATCTTCCATTTCGTTGTTGTCCTTGACTCAATCGAGGGTTACAGGGTTAATTCTGTAACCTTGCCATGAGGAGGAAGAAGATGGCACGAAGACGGAGGATACAACCAAAACATCCATCTACGAAAACGAATTAAATAAAACATATCAGGCAAGTTACAAACACAGATCCCTATCCCTACATCCAGGCAAGGAAGAGGACGAAATGAGAAAGACAGACCTTCAAACGTTTATGTCCTTAGACAAAAATTCAATATCGAACAACATATGTTATTTTCCGACCCTTAAAGGACCGTTTCTCCAATTTTGTTTCCGTTCTTGCCTGGAGCTAAGACTGTAGGGCTATATCTGTAACCTTGATCCTAAGGAGGAAGACGATGCTAAGAAGACACAGGGTACAGGCCTACATCAGCCTTTGCAAATGACATAAACGAAACAAATCAGGCAGGTTACAAATAGAGTCCTTTATCCCTAGATTCATGTAAGGAACAAGACGAAATGAGAAAGACAAGTCCTTCAAGTGTGTTTGTCCTTAGACAGAAATTCCACCTCGAACAATACATGTCCTTCTTCGTCCTTTCGAGGATTGTTTTTTTCATTGCGTTGTCATTCTTGTCTCAATCTAAATTATAGGGCTATATCTGTAATTTTGGCTGAGGAGGAAGAACATGAAACTGTTTTTTTCATTTCATTGTCATTTTTGTCTTAATCTAAATTATAGGGTTATATCTGTAACCTTGGTTGAGAAGGAAGTACATGGAAAGAAGACGAAGGATACAGGCCTACATCAATCTAAGCAAATGACATAATTAAAAGAAATCAGACAACTTATTAATAAAATCATAGATCGAAACATCTACGCAAGGTAGAGGAAAAAATGAGAAAGACAGTCCTTCAGTCGTTTGTGACCTTACAAGATCCAAACATCTGCGCAAGGTAGAGGAGGAAATGAGAAAAACAGTCCTTCAGGCGTTTGTGCCCTTACAACTAATTTAATATGTAACAAAAATTGTTCCTTTCCGGCCCTCCAAGCATTGTATTTCTCATTTCGTCGTCGTCCTTGTCTCAATATAAGCTTATAGGGTTATATCTGTAACCCAGGCTGAAGAGTAAGAAAGTAGAAAGAAGACAGAGGATACAGCCTTACATGAATGTACGCAAATGACATAAATAAAACAATTCACGCAAGTTTACAAATACCGTCCTATATCCATAGGTTCAGGCAAGGAAGACGATGAAATAAGAAAGTCAGTCCTTCAAGGGTGTGTGTTTTCCGCTAGGTAACGATTCAGTCCCGTGCAATAAATATTTTTTACCGAGACTACAAGGATTATATTTACCAGTTCGCTGTCGTGCTTGCCCAAATCTGAACTCAAATTAATCATTGAACAACATCCGAGTTTTTTTCCTCCATTTTGAAAAATACAATCCATTATTTATCCTTAGGCACAACATTGTTAAACAATAAAGAAAATTTTCCAATAGAGTCCTCTGTACTTAGAGTGTCTTTTCTAGTTAAAAGAATATCCACATTCTAACACATTACATCGAAATCTTAAAATCTTATGAGACAAATCTTGACTTCAAAAGTATGACTGTTTATTCAGTAAAAATAGCAACGACGATCTACACAAAAACGATGGTCTCTAAGCAACTACGACGATGCTCGACGCTAGTTTCTCTCTCTCTCTCTCTCTGTTTGTATATGTATGTTTGCTCTCTAAGCTACGATGACGTCCAACGACGATACTCGACGCTGGTCGTCTTTGATTTTTTTTTTGCTTCTCCCAACCTTGCGAAGTCTTTCTCACAATTTGGAAATTTTCTAGCAGAGTCTTTCAAATTTTCGTGGTTTGGTCTCCAAGAAGTTAAATTCCACATTGAATCTTGGCGGGAACCAGTTAAAGCATAAGCGGGCGCTTGCCGTGCAAAGTGTTTTGTTCTATCAAGTCGTGGCTCTCCGAAATTTTGTCGCTAACGATTTAAAAATTCAATTTTGGAGATCATCGTTGGCGGAAAATTCCAAATTTTTGACGATGTTCTTGACAGGAATCCCAGTGGCTGGGCGTTCGAAATTATTTGTTTTACCGGGGGTTCAGGCTCTCCAAAATTTTGTCGTCAACGGTCTAAAATTTCAACTTTTGCAAAAACCTTTGGCGAAAAATTCTAAATTGTTAACGATGTTCTTCACGAGGATCCAAGTAGCTGGGCGCTCAAAATTATTTGTTTTACCGAGAGTCTTGACTCTCCGAATTTTTGGTCGCTAACGGCTCAAAAATTCTACTTCTCCAAAATCCGTAGGCGGAAAATTCCAAATTCCGAACGATATTCTTCACTCGGGTTCCAATAGCGAGCATTTTCATTTTATTTCAATTTGGTGTCCAAGAAGTTTACGCCCGTTAGCAACGCTCTTTCGGTCGTCCTCTGGCATTGAAAGCTTTCAAGTGAGTGCATGATTGACAGTTGTTTCATTGTTTAGAGTCTTTCAACTTCGTTATCCACTTTCTCGCGCCAACACCGAGTCTTCTCTTTTGTAGGTGATGCCATCGTCACTTCTAGACGTCAGATAGGTTGTTCTATCATATCTTCCCGCTATGGATTCTTTAACCGAAAGACGTACTCCTCTTGTCGTTAATATGACCACAACCCAAGGTCAGAGTAGTCGCAACATCAACCCCGTGAGATGGTTATCAGACCTTTCTCATTGTAAGAGGAGTGTTCATGCCAAGAGTGCCAAGACGAAGATTGTCAGGTGGTTTCCGGACCTTCGTCATTGTTCTACAAGCGGAGGAGACAAGCAGAACCCTCTACCGAAATTCAGTGCAAATGGTGAGAAGACCACCAAGTTTGTTTGTTTCTTAAGCGACTGTGATCGAAGACAAAAACAAGAACGGTTATTGCGCCATGGCGAAGGCAACTGGCAAAACTGAGAGTACAATCCAGATAGAGCGCCCACGGAAGCGTTAGTGTCCAAACACTAAAGGCGAATACTCCATAGAGATCGGCGATGTACAGGACTTGAGCAAGAACTTTATTGTGAAAGAAATGCTCGACAACAGTGTTATGCAAGAATTGCATGACAACGACAATGAGGAGGAGGAATCGAGCGACGACGAGGACGAGGAGGAGGAATCGAGCGACGACGAGGACGAGGAGGAGGAGTCGAGCGACGGCGATGTCGAGGAATTGAGCGAGGATGAGGATTCAGAAGACACAGACTCTGACGAGGATGAAGTAAAGGATGAGTCAGAAATTGATGTCGACATGTTCAAGAAGAGTCTATCTGGATAACTTTTAGGAGAAGCGAAGCAGACATTAGCACAGGATGTAGGAAGACGATTGTACAACAAATCAAGCAAGAGTGAGAAATCTCCTTACAACTTGGGAAAGCGCGGCAGGAACGTACCTGTGTACAAAACAACGATTTCGTTAAAACGGACATTTCATATTTTTTGAACGAAATTGAAACTCACTCATTTGGCACTAAAAATGTCACCATTTTAGCTCCTTAGGGTCCTCATTGGATGTACCTGAACCTCAGTTAAGTGCAAATGGTATCTCATAAGATAAAACGTGATATTGTTGTAGCCAAATAAGTAGGTTTCAATTTCTTTCAAAAAATATAAAATTTCCGTTTTTACGAAATCGTTGTTACAACAAGAAAGCTAACTACCACGTGAACATGAAGAATGTCGAAGTAGTTCTCAAGGAAGATTGTTGCAATGCCAAATGTTACAAGAAGTTCACAGTAGCAGACGTTTTCTATAAGCAAGAAGAATTTTGGGCAATAAAATAACCTGAGCGAGTCAACTTCCTTCTCACAGAGATGAGGGTTGCGTCGTATTTTTCAGATGATGAAGATTTAGAGGTGTTAAGAGTGACATTCAACGACATAAAGGTTTGCACAAAAGCGTGGGGAAAGTTGTACAGATGCTCGACGACACGTGTAAGAAAGCTTCGCAAAGACTTCAGAGACAGACTAGTGTTGTACGAGCGTGCAAACAAAGGATCAGTGGATTTAGCTGCTTTATCACAAAATTCTGGCCTGGTTACATTAATATTTTCGATTTAACATTGAGAGTATGCCGAATAGCGACTAATTTCATCTTTCATATACTCTGCGACGCAGAGACGTGTACGATTTCTTCGAGCGAGACTGCAAAGTGCTTTACATGAAGAAAAATTTTCCTTCCCGTTCCAGATTTATGACCATTTGGAGGGTTCACTGCCCCAAAGTTCTCATTCCTGCATTGAAGAGGTTCTCGGTCTATTCCACATGTCTGAAATTCAAGAAAGGTCGTTCACAGACAACAAATGCATTTGAACGAGGTAATGACAGAACCTCAATGCTTATTTTGTTTCTCTCTGTCTTCCTGACTTTTTTTTTTTTTTTCCTCTCTCTCTCTCTCTCTCTCTCTCAGTTGATCTGTTTCACTTTATCATCATTTTTAACATTTGTATTTACATAAGAATCATTTGTGTTTCACCTTAATAATAAGTCAAAGAAGATCCGGTAAACGATGTATCTCATTAAAGGACGATAGTGTTCATTTTTCAATGTTGGCACAGCGCGACCGGCTGTTCCGACTCATTCTTCAATGTTTTTCACATCTCGACTGACTGTTATGACTTAAGACCCTATAAGTTCTTTTTTTTTCCGAAAACTAGATGTTGGGATTCACGCATTCTAGAAAGGATTCTCATGAAACTCTTCTTCTTTTTTCCCTAAGTCTTTTTCTTCTTCTTCTTCTTCTTCTTCTCTCTCTCTCTCTCTCTCTCTCTCTCTCTCTCTTTCTCTCTCTCGATCTCTCTCGATCTCTCTCTCCTTACTTCCCTTTTATACATTTGTGTTTACATACGAATCATTTGTATTTCGCCGTAAATAGTTAGTTAAAGAAAATTTGGGAAATCACGTATCTCATGAAAGCACCCCTGTGTTACATACGAATCATTTGTGTTTCGTCGTAAATAGTTAGTTAAAGAAGATCTGGGAAATGACGTATCTCATTAAAGTACCTCTATGTTCATTCTTCAATGTTTGATATAGCGCGACTGGTTGTCATGACTTATAGTCCTATAAGTTGTTTTTGTAGAAAAGCAAATGCTACAATTAGCGCATTCTAGAACGGATTCTCATGAAAATAGAAATTTTGTTAAAGAAAGAGTTCTGTTATTTTATGGTTTGAGGCAACTGACTGTTCTTGGCTACGTCCTTGCAACCGACTATCTCTAAAAGACTAAAACTTTATTAGTGACGTCTTCATTGTCCTGCCCGTACTCTTTCATTTAATTAAAATAAAGATTTTGTGGAAGAATGAATTTATAAGTGTACGACACTTGTCGACTGACTATTCTGAGTTATAGCCCTATAACACTTTGTGTGATAATCTGCTTCGATTTTCAGGTCTTTAATCGGGCTTGGTCTCTCTTTGTGAAAAAGTTTTGACAGAGTATTCGCTTGTTTTGTTTTTTGCACAGAAATGTTCGGCAAGGCACTAGAGAAGCACCGGTTAATGCAAGGAGAAGAGAGACAAAAACTTAGTAAGTATCGCCACAACGCTTCCAGCCGACCGGCAGAGTACGTCGCAATGATCATCGATGGTATGGATTAGAGCAAAACCATACTACCACACTTTAAAAAAGTTCTAAAGGATTCGAAACTGAAAGAAAGGTACTTTGTGAAAGTTCACGTGGTTGGGGCCGATGTGTTAGGATTTTCATCGACCACCTTTGCAACTGTATTCTTTGACAACTTCAAATCCGATTCTAATTGCATGTTAGTTGTTCTTCATCGTTGGATTTCTCAACTTCCTATACCATTTTCGAGAGTCCTCTATTTCACACTTGATAACACTTCGAAAGAAAACAAGAACAAATTTGTGTTAGCATATCTCCTATTCTTAGTAAAGATGATAGTGTTTAGTAAAGTAAAGTTAAACTTTCTTCTTGTAGGTCACACACACGAGGACATTGATCAGATGTTCAGTTGTTTCTCCAGAAAGCTGACATTACATAATGTGTTCGATCTTTCTGAGTTGCAACAGATCATTAGTAGAACAAGATCATGACGTTTACGTTGAGGAGATGATGGAAACAATGGATTGAAAGTTGCACATTCAGGATCATCTACATAATGTCAATGATATTAGTGTCAATCAACATTTTCGAATCAAGCGCAATGACGACGGAGAGGTGCCCATTTGAAGCAAGCAATATCATTAGTCGCAATGGCAACCGAACGATAGAGAAGGTCTGGACATCTTCAAGTCAGAGCCAACAGGACAAGTTCAAGCTTTGCCAAATTATGCAATCCGATCTTTGAAAGCCAGATTTCGGCTTACTTGTTGGGGTGAGGACGGGAGGCAACGACAAGGTCGGCAACAGTGAAGGTCATGTTCGTAATCGAAAAGCGTGAGGGTCTTCGAAATTCAAGGTCGACAATGATGTATTTTCCATCGCAGCCTTGAAAACCAACGTACAAGGTTTGTCGTATTATGCTCAACCCCACAACACCGAATGGTGAAATAAGTTCATAGCAACGAAGAAAACACTCGACCTTGAGGACAAAAATCTCAAAGAGCCTTTCGCGTGGCCCTTTATCGAAGTTGATGTCTGCAGAGCAGGTGAAGAAGTTTTATCAACCGCTGATGACTTGGATCAACGCTGGGATGATATTTTCCCTCCTGAGATACCCGTCTACATCAGTGCACGCAAGAGCAGACAGTTCCAAGAGGATAGAGATGGAAAGTACGACGATCTCGAGGTCAACACTTTCATCGCTCTACGAGTTTGTCCGGGGCATGAAGAGAGAGCCATACCTTACCACATTGGCAAGGTTGTCGAGCTGCTAGTAGATAAACATTTCAAAGTCGCTTGGTTTGCACAACGTGAGAAAGGAGAGGGTTACTATCCTTAGTTCAAGATAAATCTTCAAGGAAAGACTACGAGAGAGTCTTCCGACGACGTCTACGACTGGAGCTACGTAGCACCGTGTTCGTTTTCGGAGGCGAACGCGAACATGTTCGCCCGAACGAGAACAAGCGCCCAAAACCCTCCGAACGCAAACATAAAATATATTAGGAAAAAAAAAAAAAAGTTCTCAGAAAAATCTGAAAACACTATATGTTATGTAAAATAACAATACAAGCAACTTTTACCTTGGAGTCATATTCAAATTCGTAACCAATCATGAGTTAAAATCAAAAACCGAAATTTTTGTTTTTTATTTTTTACGAAAAAAAATTATGTTCCCCCGAACATGTTCGCGAGCTGTTCGCGCGAACGCGCGAACACGTTCGCGCGAACATGAAGGGGTGCGAACACGTTCGCCGTGCTACGCAGGACTGGAGTTGCGGCGTTCTTTATTACAACTTTCAACTGAAAACAGACAAGACCATTTTTTCGCAAACCAGACAAAAGATATTCGAGACGTTAAATTCAATGGCAACGGAGGATGTTGACTAGGAAATCTTCAAGAAACCCATTGTTTCGGAGGTTGTCATAGAGCCATCGCGATTAAGATCATTTTTGGTTCCGCAATAAAGCAGGTTTCAGTTTGTCGTTGTTCATCAGATTATCTGAGTTTAGTCGTTAGTGGTTATTAATTCCTTGTAAATTTTGTACATCAGTAGGTCGTAGTTCGCGTAACCCCGTTTAACCAGGCATGTGTGGCCAACCTTTCTTGTTTTGGCGATTTTTTTCTTTGCATTTCGCGTATTTTTACTTTCCGATTTTGAGAATTTGAAAATTGATTGAAGATTTGCGGTTCGAGTTTCAACGTTTCGAAGCATTAACAACTCTACATATTTTTTTTTTAGGTTTCTTTAAACCAAAATTTTGTTTGTCATTTTTTTATTATTTTCGCTCCGTTGCTCAACAAAGGGTGCGAAATGAGCAACTTGTAAACGAAACTTATTTTTATTTTCCTTGTTGTAGTATGTTTTTGAACATTTTGCTTTGTCATTCAATATTTGACCAAAAGATTTGTAATATGAAAGACTGGCGATGCGGGTTTGTAAAATCAAGTTTTGTTGGAATTCTGTTTTTTTTTGCAATTATCATGAATTTGAATTTAAAGGTATGTACTATCATATTCAAATCTTTAAACTTTTTAATGATGTCCACTTTGATGAATCTCAGTTGCTCGAAGGGTAGGAAAATTTTCGGGTCATGTTTAAGATGTTGTAGTCCTAAGACGAAAAATAAAGCTTATTACCTGTGTATTATTGTGTTCGGGTTCGGTGACCGAACCCGAACGTTCGGGACCGAACGCGAACGAGCGCCGAAACTTTCCGAACGCGAACGTAAAAATATTAAAAAAAAACAAAAATAAAAAAAAGTTATCCAAAACATCTGAAAAAAATATATCTGATGTAAAATAATAGTACAAGCAACTTTTGCCTTGGAGGTATGGTCAAATTCGTAACCAGACTCGAGTTAAAAATCAAAAACAAAAAAAAAAGTTTTTTTTTTTTTTTTTTTTTTAATATGTTCAGCCGAACACGTTCGGGTGGCGTTCGGCCGAACACCCGAACATGTTCGGTGTGCTACACAGCTTATTACATCAAACGTGACACGAGAAGTATCCCAGAAAGCGTCTTTCGATTTTTTGGGTAAAACAGTGATCATTTTTCGAACGCTTCTTGTGCGCTAAGCTTAGCTGTTGATTGACAAATCATGTGTCTTTACGTTTCAAACCAATTTTTATTTTTTTAAGTTATAGGGCTATAAGTTCCTTAGTCTTTGATAACAAATTTTCAACGATGTGGTATGTGTTCTTAGGGTTTTTAACACTTGACAGATTACCTTCCAAAATTTTCGGGACTTCCGGTTTTCTTGCGTCTAGGCGAAAACAGTGATCATTTTTCCAACGCTTTTTGAACCCTAAGCTTAGTTGTCGATTGACAAATCATTTGTCTTTACGTTTTCAACGAACTTTTATTTTTTAAGTTAAAGGGCTATAATTCCAAATGGACAACGTTCGATTACAAATTAAAATTCATATGTTACTCGTTCATTTTTGAATACTCGTCATAGGCCTATAATTCCAAATGGACAACGTTCGAATTTCAAACGAATAACAAGGGTCAATTCAAATTCTAGCTAAATTCTGTTTTTTTTTTTTATTATCCAGAACTTTGTGTTATAGTCCTATAACGTCATGTTTAATTTTTTTTTAATTTTCGTTACGGTCGAATTTTGTCAATCGCAACTGCTCGACTTTTGAAGATTTGAAATTAGTTCCCATTGGCAGTTTTTTGCTCTGCTCTGGATCTTACAATTTTACTACCTTTGTTTGCAAGTTTCTCTTTCCGTATTATTGTAATTGCAAAGAATGGGGATTACCAACCCATCTGTTTGCTTTATAAGGTTTTTGTTTAGTTTTTACGTCCTTGGATTTGGTTCCGGAAAAGACATGATTATACGCAAAAAAAAAAAATTATTTCCTGTACACTATTGACTGACCGATTCGACATCCACTAAAATCTCCATAAATTAGAGACCTTTTCGTCAGTCGCGACTATGAGTCACCTATTCGCTTCGAAAATGGACTATTTCTTTTTAACTATGTTGTCGAGCTCGAGTATGTGTTAGTTTTTATGTTTTTTTTTAATGACATTTGCGCAGGAAACAACGCGACTCTGACCATTAGTTCTCACAAAATGTTTTGTTCGCTTTTGTTTTTCTGTCTATAGGATTTCTCTGGTTTTTGTGTGTTTCTCTGGTTTTCACGAATCCGCTGTTGAAGGTGAGTTTTGTAAAGACGAGATGGTAGGAGGAGACCTCCCTAGGATGACAAGATGGTGGTTATCAAAACACAACATCGTTGGCGCCCTGCCTGTAAACCATGTTTTTCATTGAATATTCAACTTTTGCTTTCTTTGTTTTATATATCAATCATCTAGACGCGTTAACTTATATTTGTTTGCCTTAACCTACCTCAACCTCACTTTTCTTTTCCTGTTTTGCTTCGGCGACTTTGATGAGATAGACAAAGAGGAGGTAAATAATAAGATTTCTTGGAACGGGGCTAGGTGAGTAAATGTCATTCGGGATAGCACAGAAACTTTGAAAAAAATATTATGTTTATTACCAACTTTATTCCTTCTAATCGGATTGCTTCCTTCCCCAATATTAATTCGAAATACATAGGGTGACCCAACCCTCATAATAATTCTTAATTTGTTTCACATAAGCGCCTCAGTATCTTCAGCGCCCCATGCAACACAGTCATACGTACCTTGTTTATTCTTGAGCATCCTTTGTTTTCTTTCGATAGCATTTACTAGGAGACGACCTAAATTTATTCGTAGTTTTTTATTTACTATCAAATTAGCTTACCAGGGCAGACATCGGGGACCTTTTTGGATGTCCGACTTGTCCAGTCGGATAACTGGGGAGACGTCCTCCCATGACAAGTATGTCCAACCATCTAACAAAAAAAAAAAAAAAAAAAAAAAAATGTTCTCCCTCACATGAGGTATCTGCCACAAATATTTTGGCTCATTTGAACCTATAGAAAAAATATAAAAATCGTTGAAGATATCTATGCCAATTTCAATCAAACACTTCTATCTTATAGGGGTTAATTTTAATCACACACCCGAACTCACCCCCCAAAATCCCCATTTTCCCATATTTTGTATTTTATTTTTTTTTGCTTTAAATGAGTTCGAATTTTTTTTTATGAGGTGACCTCATGTAGCGCAACCCCTCCTCATTTTTTTTATTTTTTTTATTTTTATTTTTATAGAGAAAATGAAGCCCAAGTTGTCCACCGGAGACGTCCGACCAAGACGTCTTCGGATCGGACAACTAGTAACCTAGCTATCAAGACTCTTCCTTTCTAATTATTCATAAAATTGACAATATGACATTACACAACCTTTTTGCTTGCATATTTTTTTTCCCCAAACGTCTTATTCATTTGAATCATTTTAACAAATTTTGAATATTATATCATGTCTCTATTTTGAAGGATACTTACCTGATTGCTTTTCAAGAATAAGTAGAATAATATGAAAATGAAGACAGGAAACTATACAATATTGAAAAATAAAATTTAACAAATGACAGCAACTAAAGGTTAAAATCATCTCCATAACAATGAACACGTAAAACACGAGATAACATACCAACAAACGACTAAGGCAACATTTATTTGTATGCAACAACAATATTTTCTTCCAATTCCAATAGTAGTTATCAAAAAAGGGGGAAAAAAAAGAAAAAAAAGACAAAGAGAGAGAGAGAACTTAAATAAGAGAGAGAAAATGAAAAATCCACGCGTCTTATCATAAACCGTTTCAACTATCATCATCATTAATGAATGAAAAAAATGTGAAACCTTACGTTTCTCTCACAATTTCACTCCACCTCCTCGTTTTCCTTCCCACTTTAGGTACTCTCGCTAATATCTTTCTCACTCCAATATCACTTACTGCATTGCGTTATTCATCTACATCATACTGTCCACGAAGTTACCTCATTCTTTCTTCCATTGCGAACTCTTCGTGCTCATCAACAACGACATCTCCATCATGATAAAGGTTTGTCATATTCACACACCTAGGTGTAACAACGGTTAAATCATTTATGTTTTTGTAGTCTCCCTTTTTGAAATGGTTTAAGCGGCCACACTTTGGACATCGACCACATAGTGTTTCAATTAATGCAAGCACCACCTCATGCACTCCGCTCTTATGTTCCTTATTCATGCTCGCGAGAGTATTCAATTCTCTTTTCACATCTTTCATGTCCTTCCTAAACCGCACCGGCGAATGAGCATCAACGACATTCTTTGACAAAATTATGAGAGTATACAGCTGTTCCTTGTAAAAAGTGAACATGTCATTCGTCAATCCGTCATTGCATCGATCTGGGAAACTATCCCTAAACACAAAATTCATTAACTCTTTTCATGCCTCCTTCTACAAATAACCAAGGGTAATGAATGTCTACCTCAACTGACTATCGGTAACCGGAAACTTCATTGCATTTTGCACCCCTAAGAGTGTATTTTTGTGTGCAACCTCTAAACCAATCATTCGTAATTACTCTAACATAGTAATCAACCGGTTTTTCAAGCACCTCCAATGCAAAAGAAGGATCAATCGATGGTAAACCACCTGCCAACAAATGACAACAATAGTTTTTTCAACCCGCTCTTGACATTTTTCAATTGTCGACGCACATCATCACACTATTGCAACATATGCGGATGAATCCTAGTACTAAGCTTTACGACCTGGTCAAACAAATCATTTTTAAATAACGATTGCATTAGAGAGTGAAGTTGCTTGCTAATGTCCTTGTCAATGTCCTCCTCATTCTTCACATTTACACTATCGGACACTAAGGAATCTCTCACCTCTTCACTTCAGTTCCTTTCGAGGAAACTTTCAAGCATCGACTGTGCAGTCCACTCAATTTTTGCAAACGCAATCCTCAGTGCATCCACTTCCGTCTCCTTCTTCTTCAACATTTCCAGCAACTCGTCCTAAGTCCGCGGAAGATCTTCATTATCTGTAACGTAGCAGTCGCATTCCCTCCTCAATGCGAAATCACTGGGAAGCTTACCTTTAGTACCATTGAGCACTGTAAACTCAGACCGACGCAAACACTGTTCCCTGTCATGAATCTCGTTCACCTCGGTATAATTGTATCATTGTCGGCACTCCGGAAGATATTCGTGTTTTTCGCAAGCATTAAACACGGTCTAGCTGAGTACACCATCCACGTCACTGTCTGACTCGGACCGTTATGATCCCTCAACCCCCCTTTCCCTATATATGTTGACTACCGTGTTGGTTTGACCAGACACAAGTCCATTTGTAGAGACCACCACGAAAAAAACGTTGAATATATCAATAGCAAAATCAAATAATAATCTAACTTGTATGATGACCATATTGTTGGATTTCTCAACTTTCAAACAACAATAGTGGATTTCCAACATGAAACTCTCGTATCCATTCTTCAATCCCTTAACCACACATTCCGTATTGCACATTCATTTATCATCATCCATGCTTCCACCCTTCTCCTCCTCCCATTTGTTTGCATGTCCATCTACCCTTACCTAGCATTTAAGGGGAAAAAAAAAATAAACAACCAATCAACCTATCAAATTCATTGATTGATCGCGAGAATAAGAGACAGCGAGAAAAAAAAAAAAAAAGAGAGAGAGAGAGAGAGAGAGAGAGAGAGAGAGAGAGAGAGAGAATGATCGATTGATTGATCGATTTATAAAAAAAAATCAATCAACCAAGTAGTCAATATAATTGGCTGATTGATTGATAGATATATAAAGAGATAAACAAAAAGATAGATAGATAAATAGATAAATAGATAGATAGATACTAGATAGAGAGATAGATAAAGAGATAGAGATAGATAGATAGATAGATAGATAGATAGATAGATAGATAGATAAACAAATAGAGTTAAATAGATAGATAGATAGATAGATAGAGAGAGAGGTAGAGAGAGAGAGAGAGAGAGAGAGAGAGAGAGAGAGAGAGAGAGAAAGAGAGAGAGAGAGAAAGACGTTAAGATGCAATGTGCCTGCCTGCGTTCCTGTATGTCTGTGTGTCTGCTCGTTTGTTTGCCTCCCTACCTGTTTGTCTGCTTGGTTGTCTGCCCTAGACCTAAGCCTTGAAAAAAAAAAAAAAAAACCCTAGAAAAACAGTTAGGCCCTGCACCTGGGCCCGAGCAGCGGTTTAGGTATATGTCATTACAGGCCCGGGCCCACACCCAGTCAATGGCATACGTGGTCCACACTAGGGCCATGTCATCACAACCCTGGACCCAGACCCCAATCAAAGGCGTACAGACCAATGCCATACCCAAAACCTTTGTTTTGTTTTTTTTTTGACTTTTTGTTATCTATTCTCACTTTCTTTTTTTATTTTCACCGTACCTACATTTTAACCGACTCACGGTTAAAACCCCAGTCTGGGCCTTTCCCCATGTCCAAACCCAAGTGCCTCTCTCTGTCTGCCTACTTCTCTATCTGCCTGCCTGCCTGTCTGGCTGGCTGCCAATATACCTGCATGTTTGCCTGTGTGTTAGCGTGTCTGTGTACCCGCATGTCTTCCTGCCTGCCCGTTTCCTACATGCCTGTCTACTTGCGTGTTTGCAAGCCACGACCAAATCAACATGCATACAGGCCCACAACTAGACCTAGGTCCTGCCTCTGTGCTTCCACAGATCCAAGTCCGGGTCTGACCCTAGGTAAACTTGAAAACAGGGTCGGGCCCAAACCCAGGTCAACGGGGGTGCAAGCCCAGACCAGCGTTATGTCAACGTGTGGGATTGGACATATGTTAGAACTTGGACCTCCTCTTTGAAAGGGGAAAAAAAAAGCAACAAAAAGTGTCAAAGCCTGCACCTCGGCCCAGACAACATCTTAAACCAGGGCCTTGACCCAACACCAAGGATGCAGACCTAGTTTGGGTCTTTTTGCAGCTCCAGACCCAAATGCATGTATGCCCGCCTGCGTGCTTGTCTGCCTACATGCGTGCCTACCTGCGTGTCTGCCCGCGTGTCGGCCTGCGTGTCTGCCTGCTTGTCTGCCTGCATGTCTGACTGTCTGTCTACCTCCTTGTCTGCCTGCGTGTCTGTCTGCCTATTTGCCTGCCTGTCTGCTTGCGTGCCTGTGTGCTTGTGTGCCTGTCTATCTGCTTGCCTATCCGCCTGCCTGTCTGCCTATGTGTCTGCACGTCTGTCTTGGAGACTGTCTGCGAATCTGTCTGCGAGTTTGTCTGCCTGTCTACCTGCCCGTCTACTGCATGCATGCCTGCCTGCGTGTTTGTGAGCCAGGGCCAGGTCAACGTCCACATTGGCCTACATCCAGACCTAGGTTCCGCCTTCGTGCGTCCACAGGTCCAGCCGCAGGTCCAAGCCGAGGTTCTGGCCTACATAAACACAAAATTTGGCCCGGGCCCAGGCCCAGGTCAACGGCGGCACAGGCGCAAACCAATGGCAGGTCAACCTCTCGAATTGAACACGGGTCAGGACTTGAAACTGGGCTTCGAATGGGGAAGAAAAAGAAAAAAAGAAAAAGGTGAGGGCATGCACCTGGGCCCGGGCAACCACTTAGGCCTTAGCCTTTGCCCAACACCTAGGATCAAGCCCAATATGGGTATTTTCCCAAGTCCAGACCCAAGTCAATGTAAGAAAACACTGTAAAACATTGATTTCCACCATCGTCATCAACATAAGTCAAACGATGACCTACTGCTGATGTCCTGTAGGCATCCGAGCCTCCATAGCCTCCATATCCTCCATAGCGTCCATAGCATCTCTCTCTCTCTTTCTCTCTCTCTCTCTCTCTCTCTCTCTCTCTCTCTCTCTCTTTCTCTCTC
>BFEA01000663.1:152524-173729 GCA_003427395.1 Chara braunii
TTTTTTTGGGCAGGGGCTGCCCGGGCCCTTGCCCGGGGGTCATGCCCGGCCGGTGACCCGGTCGCCAAACCGGGCGTGACATCAGGGCCCGGGCGCCCGGGATATCTCCCTAGCTCTTATGATAATTTGTTGGAATTATAAGCTGTGCTACCTGGTCTTCATTTCTCTGACCTCCAGTGTGAAATTCGTGTGAACTCATACAAGCATGTGGTGTGATTGTGTGCGCTCACTGGTGATTGAACTAAGAGGATCATTGCAGTTCAGAAAAATTATTCAAAAATCAAAGACAGGCCCCAACACACCAAAACCTTTCACACCTCAGGCGAATCTGCAAAGGCGATAGCATTACCTCCTCGATGTACTGAGTCACATTTAGGTTGATTAAATCTTGGATGCTGAAATCCAAGTCTTGGCTATATTCGGCTTGGATCACTGCAAAAATCTCTTCCCAATGGCGAGGCTTCAGGGCTTCATTGATCAACTTCTCTACAAGAGGCATGATCTGGCACACAATACCAACTAATGAATGAGGATAGTGGGAGAGGATTCACTTGAGTTTTATTGGATCAGTGTGAAAAGCAGCATGTGAGACCAATTCTACTCACATCGTTATGGAACTGGTTCAAAGTTTTTGTGCGGAGAGTGTCAGTCTATCATTTTTGTGAAAAGTTCATGAGAGTATCATGCATGGACCATACGTATGTAGCCTTGTGATGGTTGGGGTAGATGTCATGTTTTGCAGTTATTGCATCTGCCCAACTAACAAACTCCTGCTTAGTAGTATGTGGGGTGATCAGAAGAGAGTTTGTGCGCATGTGATAAAGACATTTGCCACATACATTAGCATTCCTGAGAAAGCCTGTAGTGAACAGACTCAGATGCAGGTGATTGTAGAAGAGGGTGACGCCAAAATTTATGACACAACATCATCAGAGTGCACATCACATTTACGAGGCGAAACAGAGCAGCGAGTGAGTGACCTGCACAACAGACTCACATGGCCGTAGAATACAGCATTGGACTTCAAACACTCAGAAAAGGGATCAACAAAGTGGTTGTACAGGGCAGGTATCCAGTAGCCAAATGTCCAATCAGATGGATGCCCATGGGTTGGATATGCCATGTTACAGGTTCACAATTCGAGGCAATTTCCATGCAAAATGTATGTGAGCACTCACTTTTCTTTCTGCTTATCATCTCACATATCTATCAACTAAAAGACTGCAGTTTGCAAAACAGACGTTAAACATATACAAGACAAACACGAGGAGCACACTCAAACTGTTCTTTTGTGTAGTCTTGTGCAGTTTGCAATGCACCTCACAACATCCAACTTAAAATACAACATGCAAATTGAGAGCATTCAGATAAAGCTCACACAAGCTTGAGCGATGGCCATGGACAGTGACAATTCGAGGTTCCACTCGATTACAATAGTATACAACCGAAAAAGTTTAGGTCTGTGCGGTCTGCACCGCTGCAATACGACTCCGGTAAGTACCCGACTTCTCCCCCCTCCGATCTTGGTCTCTTCTTCCTGCTCTCTCTCTCTCTCTCTCTCTCTCTCTCTCTCTCTCTCTCTCTCTCTCTCTCTCTCTCTCTCTCTCTCTCTCTCTCTCTCTCTCTCTTACTGTGCACCGTTCATCCCTCGATGCTCCCGCTACTGTTCCTCGCACTACAATGTCCCAGATCTACCCTGAATGCCTCTGCGGTGTGTCTCACAGCAAATCGGCGGCTATGGCCGCCAAACACTTTGTCTCCTCCCTCCTGGCTATGGTGGTCTGTCGCAGCCTGTTTGGCACGACTATTAGGAGCACTTTACCTGAAAAAACAGGAACGAAATTAGGTTGAGAGATAATGAGGAAAGAGGCTCACAGGCCTATATAGAAAATCGTGCAGAAAATAGATGGGTACAGAAGGCCCCGAGCGTGGGATAAAAGGTTTGGGACCAACGACATATGACAGGCATTCTGAGTGGATCCACTGATTACAGAAGATCGGCAATGAGACAAGCAGTGACACAAAGGACGGGAGGCCAGCAAAAACCTCAATGGTTCGGGTCGATCAGATTTCTGGTCAGTGTATCCTGCTGCATTACGCCAAGCTGCAAATCGACAAATTCAGTGACGTCTACATCAGGGACGAGGTAACGTGACACAGAAAAAGAAGAAACACAAAGAGCATCTTGCAAACGTTTTTTTCACGTGATTGATCTAGATACATTTTTTTGTCTATCTTATGGTATATGCAATAACCCATGCTGTATGCCTCGTGGAAAGTCTGAGGGCTACAGGCCGCGTTCAGACCCAGGCCGAAGGGGGGCAAAACACCCCACAACAAGATTCAGGGCCTGGATGAGATACAGTTGACCAAGTCAACTGTCGGTCTACCCAACAGTCAAAGTCAAAGGTACCCAGGGAAAAAGGGAAGTCTGCAACTGTACACAATCCAGGCCCTCGGCTGTGAGTCAATCTGGACGACTGTGGGAAAGGGAACCGAGGCCAGACAGCCTCGTCAAATGATACTTAAAGCCTGGCTTCGAGGTGGTCAACATTCAGTCTTGCTATGCTGCTTGGACGCTGGCTTGACTTCGACCAGACACTGGCATTGACGCTGGCACGACGCTGGCGAGACGCTGCTGGACTCTGGCGTCATGCTGGCGCGTTTTGCATGATGCGCCAGGTATGCTGATGTGACGCTGCCTATGGTCTACATTGCATGTTGATGTGGCGTTGCCTATGGTCTACATTGCATGCTAGTGTGGCGCATGCCACAGGTCTACATTGCTGATGTGGCGCATGCCACAGGTCTACATTGCTGATGTGGCGCATGCCGCTGATCTTCATTGATGATGTGGCGCATGCCACCTGTCTCGACTGCTGACGTGGCATTGTCCACGCTGTCTACATGAGGTGACTGGTTGCTAGGAGGAGGGAGATCATGATCTATGGATGATTGGGTTCAGGTACTCACCCGAGGTTGACGTCGTCACGGTATTCTGCAGTCTTCATGGTCTTCACGAGATAAGAGCACCATGTGGCACTACTGTGTGATCAGGATTATTATACTTGTTATCATATACTGGTTGATGACGTGAGAGAGAAGCAGCCCGGAGAGGAAGTGGGGTTTGATGGGATTACTCTTGTGTGATCTTTGATCATATCTTCCACCTTCTCCTTTGTCTAATCTCCCTCCACTTTTTTCATCTATTGGTAATGAGGTACTGTTGTGGATATAATTTTCACGTTAAATGGAGACTTTGCACAGCTCTGAAAGGTGCTGACGTGGCACCCAGGTAAGTGGGAGGTGCCGCATGTGCAAAACGAAACACGTTTATTAACATGCGCGGTAAATACCACAAGTCTAGACATTGTAGTATTGCACGTGCGAGCAGCTGTCCCTTGAAGATGATGACGTGGCTGCACTGAAGACTTCAAGATACCAGCGGGAGCTTCGTTGGCAACAGGCTGACGTGGCGCTGGTCAAGAAAGAAATCAAGACCGCTGATTTGGCGCATTGCTTATGTGGCATAATGTGGAATGCTGACGTAGTATTGTGGAAGGGCATGGTCTGACATGGCACGTACCTGTGTTGCGATTTCCTGTTGTTGATGTGCTGACGTGGCATGTCGGTGTTGAGTGTGTAGCAGACCTGCACTGCGACGTGGCATCCCTCCTTGTAGACCTTTCCGGTCCTTGACGCTGACGTGGCAAAACTGCTGCGTTGGCATGCCAGGGGTGACACGTGGCATGCATACAGGCTGTTGAGGGTGAAGTATTGAGTGTGCACTTGGGTTGCATTGCTGCTGCAGATGGTACAACCAAAAGAGGAAGGAAACTAACCAATAATTGGTTGTTGTGTTGGCTTTCTACTCACTTGTTGATTGTTTGTGGTTGTTGTGTATACTTACGAGTGTGTTGTTGTCCTCATCACACTGGTCGTGGCTGCGATACCTGTACATTGTTGTAGAATGTCATCACACAGAAAACAGACAACAAAGTTAGATTAGGAAAGTAATTGAAAACTTGTTTCTTCTATAATTTGTCGTGAATACTTCTTGTTGTAGGAGTTGCATGTGTCGTGGAATTTATTTTTGTCTTCTGATTTTATTTATTGTGCGGCATCTACACGCTTGGAAAAATGTTTTTTTTCTTCTGGAAATGTTTGCGTGCTTCCAGCCTGACGCGGTTCATACCTCTTCTCTTCTTTCTCATCCCTCTCATTGTCTACGCTGATGCTGAAGAAGAAGAACTAAAGACCCGCGGTCAAATCGAGACAAGAAGACAGACTCTGCTTGGGTTACTCCACCAGTTGCTCGGGGAGATTCATGGTGTCGGTCTGGATGTTGAACGACTCGTTCACAAACAACTCAATCTGCTTGATGCAGAAAAAGAGTAGCAGGCCGCTAACACTGCCGTTCAGATGATGGAAATAAGCAAGAGAGTGGAGGAACTCATAAAGCAAGGGTGCATGGCCCTTGACCGGTATGTCACCGAGGGATTTGACAAGCTGGAATAGGAAAGGAAGAAGAGAAAAGAAGAGGAAAAAACAAAGAAAATAGAACCACAACTGTCTGTTGAGTTAATGGAAGAAAATGTCAGACAATTAGAAAATACATTGAGAGAAGAAAGAAGAAAGGTTGAAGAGTTCTGGAGACAACAAGAAGAGCAAGAAGAAGAAGAAATAGTTATGGATGAATTGAGGCAAAAATTTCATTATGAGGAAGCAGGCAATGAACTTGCGTTCATCCTTCAGTCTATCATGATTTACCTTGTTTCTCTTGAGAAGAAAATTGACCCTAACACTGCCTCATTAGAGACACTGACCAGACTCCTAAAAGGAAAAGGTAAGGTAGGAACTGGGGAGGAGACCAGAGGGACGTAGTCAAGAAAGAACCCCAAGAAAAATTCATGAAAGATGTAATGAAGCGAGTTACCCCAGGGAAACCCGAAGGTTCTAAAAAAAAACTCGAGAGACAGGTTGAGAAGAAAGAAGAACCCGCCAAAAAGGAAGAACCGGTCAAAGAGGCAGAGAAGGCAAAGAAGAAAGAAAAAGTCAAGATGAAATTGTCGTTCACGTACAAAAAAAACAACAACGAGAATCTGTTGTTGTGGATCGCCGAAATACAGACTTACTATGGAACCGCACCCGTTGAACCTGAAAGTCAAGTCGCTTTCTCTACGTCGTGTCTGGGAGGAGTGGCTAAGGAATGGGTGTTGGCCAAAGCCAATGCCACTGGTTTCAAGGATATCGGTGACTGGGCTAAGACCTTGAACCTCAAGCACTTTCTCCAAAAGATAAAGGAGAGGTTTCTTGATAAGACGATGACCGATAAGGCATTTGATGAACTCACCACAATAAGACAAAAGAGTTGGTCTTCAATTGATGCATTGTTTCGTGAGGTAGACCACCTTTTGCAAGTACGTGGGTTAAACTTACAGGACAACCAGGTCCTATACATCTTCTCACGTGCCTTGCTCGAGCCCATTTGTGGACAGCTCGTGGCAAAAACCAAGTCTGGTAAGTTTAACTATCGACAGTTTCGTGATCTCGCTCTCCAACGAGAGCAGATGACCGCACAGGTAAAAGAGTCTTACGTTTTGGTAGTAAAGTCAGGACCAGTTGGTGGGTACGGTAAGCGAGTCTTTTGACGACAAAAACGCCAGGACCACGTGTTAGTTGTTTTTTATAATGACACCGTAGAGAAGTTACACCTTGACGAGTCTGAGGGAAGAGGAGGTAATGGCGGCAGTGAATCTGGGAAGGGTGATGTCACTGCCGTTGTGGCCAAAGTCGGTGGAAGAAGAAGAGGAGGCCACACTCGTTTCCCAAGCACCCCGGCATTGCGTTCGGAAAACCTTGGGAGAAGATGAACATAACGCATGAGGAATGGCAGTCTAAGATGGATAATCGTCAGTGCCTCAAGTGTGGCACTGTGGGGCACGTTATAGCCTGATGCCCACTTATCAGAAACCCAAAAGCGAGCAACCACTAAGAGTAGCATCTGCTCCTACTGAGTCAAAGGGTTTAGACAAAAGTAAAGATAAGGCGCCAACAAACCCTTCTAACCCCTTGACTCTTAAGGCAGAGGATGACTCTTCTTCCGCCCATCGTCCAGTACACCCTGACACTGTACTCTGTTCTGTCTCACTGAACGATTTTATTGACGAGCTCGACAATGAACTTATAGCACTTCGGAGTTCGTGGGCGAAGAAAGCTAAGTCTTAGGGTGAGTTGATGATCACGGATATTGAGATTGCGCACACGCGAGTAGGTGCCCTATTAGATTCAATCATTCAGGATCAACGCGGTTTTACATCTCAGAGAAGGCAATTTGAAAATTGCATCTGGGAATGAAGGTAAAAGATTTACCTCGACCTATCACGTCTTTGCTGGCTGACAAGAGCACGATCACTGTCTCTCAATACGTCGATAGTCTTAAGTGTCACTTCAGGACCAAGGAAGGAAAGAAGATCTTACATGAGATATCCTTCTTAATACAAAAGAACCTTCCATTTGACATGATTTTGGGAATGGATTGGCACGAGGAAGCCAACCCAGAGGTAAGGTTCAAAGGTAAAATTGTCAAACTCAAAGACGAGAAGTCCGAACTACGTGCGATTAAATTGTATCACGGATCTGACTCTGACTTCGCTTTGTCTTTTTGTTGTATGAGTTATCCAGTCTTTCGTTCGATGGTAGTAAAGAAGAAGTTGGATCAGGAGGTGGTGATGGTGTTTGTCAAGCGAATCGGTGAGTGTTCCTCATTTTATCGAAAAACTTCTCGATGAGTACAAGGACGTGCAGACTGAGCCGACGGGAATCACTGGGCGTGCTATTAAGCACACGATCGAGATCATTCCCGGAAGCAAGATTTGAAAGGGTCCCATCTACCGAATGTCTCATAGGGAACTTAAGGAACTTCGACAACACTTGGAAGAACTTACCGACAAAGGATGGATTCGACCTGACTCATCTCCCTATGGTGCGCCCGTCTTATTCGTGCCCAAAAAGGAAGGTGAACTTCGCCTATGTATAGATTATCGTGGGTTGAACTCCGTCACTGTAAAAACCGCGGAACCACTTTCGCGCATTGACGACCTGTTGGATCCGTTGCAAGGATGCAGGTACTTTAGCAAGATTGATCTCAAGTCAGGGTACCACTAGATCGAGGTGGCTCCTGAAGATCAACATAAGACGACTTTTTGAACCAGGTATGATTATTACGAGTTCATGGTTATGCCTTTCGGTTTGACCAATGCGTCTTCGACCTTCCAAACCTCACGCAAAGACTCTCTATTTGGAACACAATCGTTTATTTCCTGCGTTCTCAAGGAATAGCAAGCCGTTGACCAACTCAAACTCTGCAGAAGTCTTTTTGTCCTTCGCCTCGAGTCTGCATATGATCTTAGACATAAATTGGTCCTCGCGATAGGCTTCCACCAAAGGGCGAGTTACATCGTCCGTCATATCGAACTCAATTATCAGCGCACCTGAGAAATCAGGTCTACGCGACAAGGCATCCGCAACCTTGTTGTACTCCCCTTTCAGATACTGGAGGTCAAAGTCATACTGCTCAATGACTTCGATCCAGCGCTTCAAAGCATCAGAAACTGCTCCATGACTTCGATCCAATGCTTCAAAGCGTCAGAAAGCACCGGCTGAGTTCTCATCCATCTCAGAGTCTGATGATCAGTTCTGAGAATGAAGAACCTCCCAAGGAGGTAGTGCCTCCAATGGGTCAAAGCCTTGTACACCCCATAGAGTTCATTCTCATAGGTTGATTTTGCCAACTTCAGAGGCGACATTTTCTTAGACGTGTACTTGACTGGCCTCAACTTTGGCCCCTCCTGCTGCACAAGCACGGCGCCAATGCCATATTGGCTAGCATCCGTGGTAACCACAAATGGCTTGTCAGGATCCGGAAGTTTCAAGACCTCATAGTGCATCAACGCATGCTACAGATGTCTGAAAGCAGCCTCGCACTCGTCTGTCCACTCCCATGGGGTGTCAAGGCGGGTCAGATCAGTCAAAGGGGCGGCCACTATGCTATAGTTCTTTATGAAAGTTCTATAGTAACCTGTCATCCCTAAGAAAGATCTCATCTCAGTCACAGACTGAGGACGTGGCCAATCACGAATGCTGGCCACCTTCGCGYCATCGGGCTTCAACCCTTCCGTGGAAATCTCATGACCCAAGTACAAGATACGGGTGTGGCCAAATTCGCACTTCTCACCGTTAATCTTGAACTTGTGTTGACGAAGGAGACTGAGGACTTTATCTAAGTGTGCCACGTGCTCCTCGACAGTCCTGCTAAAGATAAGTATGTCATCGAGGTACATGATAATAAACTTGTCTAAATAGTCATGAAAGATCCGATTCATAGCGTGTTGAAAGGTGCCAGGAGCATTGCACAGACCAAATGGCATCACCACAAACTCGTACAGACTGTACCTGGTCTGAAAGGCGGTTTTGTGCTGATCCTCAGGCCGAATTGCAATCTGATGGTACCTGGACTTCAGATCTGTCTTACTGAAGTACCGACACCCTTGCACTCTATCAAGCAAGTCGTCGATGCGTGGTAGGGGCTCCCTGTTCTTCACTGTGATGGCATTGAGGCCCCTATAATCAATGTACATCCTCAAAGTGCCTCCCTTCTTTGGAATGAATAAGACTGGAGACCCATAAGGGGAGACACTCGATCGGATCCAACCCTTCTCTATGAGTTCCTTGAGTTGGCGGCGAAGCTCATCAAGCTCGCCTGGAGACATCCTATAGATCCTACCCTCTGGGATGCTAGACCCTGGGATAATCTCTATATCGTGGACGACCTCCCTCTCAACAACCCCTGTTGGCTCTTCAAATAGATCGGGGTATTTGGCAACTACTCCCTCTATCTCCAACGGCATTTTCACCGGCTCGCCTGCAGCAGAGACGTAAACTAGATACGTACCCTCCTCCTGATGTTGCTTATAATAATTATAGAATGCGGCCGCAGACATGCATCTGTGAGACTCAATCAAACTACTAGCTTTGAACTTATGTAATCTGGCGGTCCCTCCACCTGGCAAAGTGTGTTTGACCACTTTTCGATCCCAGTTGAACTGGGGTTGTGCAACAGAGAGGTCGTACATACCTAACAGTATGTCCATGGGGAGATCGTCGCTCACCAGGAATGAGACACGATGCCTCAATTCCCCTCCCGCGTACGGGAACAGGCACTCAACGTCCTGGAGGTAGTCGTTAACTATTATGCGCTGTTTGTTGGCACAGGTCGATTCCACAGGTCGACTCAGGCGCTGCACTCGCCCCTGTAAGCGCAGCCTCTCAACGCATGCGCGACTAATGAAATTCCTCGTCGAGCAAGTGTCATAATAGGCCCCGGTCTTGCGACCGCCAATGACTACCTCACTGATGAACATTTCAGCCTTAGGAGCTTTGACTAGTACCGTCCAAGAAGCTAGTGGGTCTGATCTAGACCACTCCTCCTCTAGCTCCTCTAAGGACTCAAAACACATTCATCGAACAGAGGGTCGATGGGTCCGAATGTGTTTGCGACAGGGGAGTCAGTAGCTTGGGCCATCTCTCGAGATGGTGAGGGTGTGTCCACCACCTCGACCCTAGCAGGAACAACTACCATTCCAACTGGCCCGGCGTGATTCCCGGAGCAGTGCCTGAAGTACTGGCAACATTGCTACGAACGGGAGCGGAGGATCCTACCGCCTGCCCCATAGTAGGCGGGATCTTCTCGGTAACCTTCTTATTTCGGCACTTGAATTGGTTATGCCCATATTGACCACAACGAATACAAGCTTGCCGGGTGTACCGGTCTCTCCACACGTCCTCTGCGAGACTCACTTTCTCCCATGGAGGAGAATTGGGGTCAACTTGACTCCTGGACCGGGAGCCTCCTCGGCGTCTACCAGTCCCCTTGCCTTTTTGTTGCGTTACGCCAACGACTACTCCACCCTCTGAAGCCTCTACGCTGCCTTCCTTTGAACCAGCTCCCAACTGGGGTTCGTCGTCCAACTCGATGGTTGAGCCATCGTTGTCGACGAACATGATGCTCCCCTTCGCCTTCCAGTTGGGAGGCAGTGCCTTTTTCCTACCGTCCGTCGATGGGTTATGTCCATGCCCTATCTTTGCTTCAAGGTCTAGGGCCTTCTTGCTGAATTATGGAAAGTTGTGCACATTGATGTTAGCCTCTACTGCCAACTGATTCCTGATTGGCATCGGCAGACACCTCAGGTAAGTCGTCAGTAAGACCTGGGGGTCATAGCGGACCCCAGGGACGCAAATCAGATGCTCTACTGCGTCTGTGGCCTCCCTAACTGACTTGAACGAGCGAGCGCTCAATGTCAGGATTGCGTCAGTGGCCTTTTGAGCCTCCTAAGGATCATGCCACCTCTCCTCCACTAACTTGAGGAAGTCATCCAGCTTCTGGCTGGCAGCCCAAGCGCGAAAGTCATGACCGTATTCCTGCAGCTGCACTAACCCACACAACCATCTTGCTGCACTACCCTCTAAGTAGGATGCAGCCACAAGCACTTCCTCGTGCGGCAAGGTCAACTTACACTTAACATATACCGGCACCGCCCTCAACCAGGTGTCGAGGTCTTCGCCCCTCTTATCCCCTGAAAAAGTTTTAGGAGCAGCGATTGCCGTCTTCGGAACCCACTTTGTTTGTCCCTGCATCTGTCCCACGCTTGGCTGTGGACTCTGGGGAACAGGCTGTTGCACCTGTTGCTGCTGGGGTTGTAACCCCTGCGGCTGCACAGGTTGCGGGACAACAGATTGCCCACTGATGGCAACCTGCGACGGAGGTTGGGATAACACTGACTGTACAGGAAATTTGAACACTAGGTCCTGCTGATTACCCTCCTGATAGCGGCATGCCCAGGGAAACGATAGCGACCGATGATGGGGCTACATATGGGGATACCCCAGTAACGGGTGGGACAGAAGGAGGAGGATGTGCCACGGGCCAGGCACCAGGCCTTGACGGTAATGGAGCCGCCTGCAATCGTCCAACCAGCCAGGCTAGACTCTGCTGAATGTCTTGGAGGACGGCAGTCTGATGGTCCTGCATCTCTATGACTCCTAGTAGGGCCCTCCGTACTACTCTCACATCCGCATCCATGTTGGTCAGATCCATTTCCTCTAACTACCTAACGTCCGCTTCTCTTCGCTGCATCCTGGCTACTCTTCTAATCATTCTCTCTTTCTCCGCCTTTATCTCCCCTAAAGCCTTCCATAGTTGTGCCTCTTGCAGGGAAGCCTGCTGTATGGCGATCTCCTCGGGTGACAACACATTTGACTGGCTTGCCATTACGCCAGCCGACTGACTCCGGGTCTACGCCGCAATTGACCCCACAGTTCCTGAACTCCCAGCCTGAGAGGTTTGCTGTGCAGCGCTAGCCATGACTGCTGAAGTAGCGGCTTCACCTACGAATGCCCTGCTTGCTTCTGCGTCCCTAGCTATCTGCTGCTGCCGCCTCCTCTCCCTAAGCTGTCGGAACAAGGCTCTGTCACCCTCTGGTCCTAAGGCCAAATGGGCAACCGGGCGTCTTGCTGAGTGCAGGATCCGGTGGTCTGGTTGCTGTTCCTCCCTATCACTCATAGGCTACAGCACTGAGCACAATCTGCACTAGATTACTCTAGGTACCTACCACAGCGTAATGCCCAGACAAATTTAAAATAAATAAATAATTAATTGGTGGCTAATTCGGAGTAGATACATTTGGGTCCAACAGGTAAGTGCATATTCCTACAAATGATACTATCCTATTTTGATTAGCTCACAAACAGAAAGCACAATGAATAATACTAGTTATAAACTATGCTGTCTGTCAGATGTCAATGGCTGTCCATCTAACTAATCAAAATAAAAACAATATCATCTGTTGGGTTTGTTCACAACATGGAATCTTTCTCAAACTTATCACCTGGAATCTACCCTTCCCCAATTCCCCTTGATTGTCACTTAACATCAGCGTCCCTGAGCGATCCGGTAGCGTGCGTGAATAAAGGTGTGCACACGGCCCACCCCTGTGCCCCGAGTAGCTGCTGAGTTGGCGAGCCCTGCACAGTGTTTACCCTCGCGTGCAGTGAGCCTTACACCAACTGGCTGATCAAGAGGCAATTTAACGACCGCCCCCAAGTGTCTCTAGGAATTATTTTACGTCGCAGCCGGACGACGATCACAGCCAGTGGTTTCCCCTGGCGGTGTTTATTTATAGATGCCCGGTACTCGTCTCTCCCATAGGGCTGGCCTGCCCTTCAGTACCCCTTCTATGAGCGCAGCAAGCAGACAAGGACAAAGAAGCAAAGCATGCGTGCTCTACTCCCGGTGGGTTGGCATGGTGACCGTGACCCAGTGCTCCGTCCAGGCCCCTTTAGAAAGCACCGCCCTCTCCTTCCAGATGCTCCACGGGAAGTATGTCGACTCTCAAGGTTGAGCGCACACAACACCTCATATGAGAGGACTCTCAAGATGGAATTCACAACCTCACGGTAAGAAGTGATGAAGAGGGTAGATAAGGTTAAGAGCAACGTACCTCAATATAGCTGCCCCCAACCACAAATATTCTCACCAGATGACCTGATGGCGATTGCGATGACCAGTCACTGCATCGGCACAACCAGCATTGTCTCGCCATTCCACCTCAGCATCAATCAACCACCAGATAGTTCTCATCACACTGCGAACACCCAATATACACACCGTAGCCTTCCAGGCGATCCCCTCACCTCCTGGGTCGCCTAATCTTGTCTCCGCCCTCCTCACTACACACCGCCTACGGCCACACTCACCAAGCGGACCGCATGTATGTACCGCATAAGGCAGAAGACAAGCGCCAGATGAGCGCAACGTACCACAGCTCCGATACCAAATTGCAAGGAAGATGAGCGATAACGAACTCAGCAATCAAACAGCATCATACACATAAGACCAGATAGTCGTAACCTCGAACCAACAGCAGAATTGCATCACGAGTTTCACCAAATAAGAACACACCAAGAGCTCATAATTGACAATGCTGAAATAGTCTCATCATCATCATCAACGAAGAACCAATGTTGATATCCTATCTGGCGCTCGGCGCCCAGACTACAGATGGCAGATCCTATCTAGCCTATACTACAATGCCGAAGATGACGACAACAGCTTCACCGAAGTACGAGCAGATATCAGCCAATGCCGCACGCTTCCAGCACCAGGTATGTCTCTCGCTTCACTCACAACCTCGTTCCCCAACACACAGATGCCACATGCACCCAAGGACCACCCTGCGCCACACCCAGCTTACAGCAGCGCAGCTCGGCTATGGCTGCCCGCTCCTTCCTGCTCACCCGTGAGCGCGTGAGCGCTGGCCAGCAAATAGCGCAACAGCGCTTGCGCAGCATGCAGCCAGCACCCGAATGCCAAATGAGGACGCAGGTCCTTTGCTATATGGAAATGGCCTGCCTGCTTGCTGTCCCAGGCTGCACTGGGCCTTTCCCAAGAAGCTTCCGGTAGGCCCCGGTAGGCTGAGGCCCAGTCCGCACATCGCAGGCCCTGGGCCCGTAGTGGTTGCTCGCGCCCAACTGTCAACGGCCTGTGTTAGGCCCACATCCCAAATCCAACCCAGGGCCTGCCTTCGATACATTCACACAGGCTGCCCAGGGTGTGGGTTCCTTCAACCGACTCGCGCTGCACAACTGCCTGAATTTCCTGAGTTGTGTGGTGACCAAAATAAGGGCCCTCAGGCCCTCGTCGAGCCTGCCTTCACATAGGGTGGCCGACGTGCTGCATGGTAGGGCCAAAAAGGGGGCTCATCGGGGCTTCAGCCTCGCACTTGTAATTACTTGTTGAAATTCTGAGTTGCGCTACATGGTCTTCATCTCTCTGGCCTCCAGTGTGAATCTCGTGTGATCTCATACATGCATGTGGTGTGATTGTGTGTGCTCAATGATGTTGAACTAAGAGGCTCGTTGCATGATGGTTTAGAAACAAATAAAACAAATAATCGAACAGCAGAAAGAAAAAAGTTCGCAAGTTTGCAGTAATTCTGAATTTAAAAAAGAATGAAATTCGAAATATTCCAGATGAAAGCAAGCACAACAGTTTTCGATTTTTAGAAGTATAGTCCACAAACCACGAACTGCGAAGAGAGGGTTCCGGGAAAAAAAAAAGGGGTTACAAATGCAGCGAAAATTTCGAATTTTGAAAAGTAAGAAAATCGGAAATTTCAGCTACTAATAATGCGCAATTCAGAATTTGCAAAAAAAAACAAGATCACGATAGCGAAGTTCAAAAATAGTCTCCCTGCCGAATGTCTGCCGCAAAAATGTGGAATCAATCCTGGGCCTTGTAGCCCGACATAACCTCTGCCTGTAATCTCTCTCTCTCTCTCTCTCTCTCTCTCTCTCTCTCTCTCTCTCTCTCTCTCTCTCTCTCNCTCTCTCTCTCTCTCTCTCTCTCTCTCTCTCTCTCTCTCTCTCTCTCTCTCTCTCTCTCTCTCTCTCTCTCTCTCACTCACTCTCTCTGATAGAAGACGAAGAAGAAGAAGAAAAAGAAATAAGAAGAGATGGAGGCGAGAACAGGAAGAAGAAGAAGATGTCGTCCTCCTCGCTGTCTGACCCGCAGGTAACTGCCGCCATGTACTAATGCGCCGGCATGTCCCTCTGTGCTGCAGGTCCCTGGTGAGAAGTCCAGCTATGGCACCCAGGTAAGTCCTCCGCTGCTGCAGGTATGGCCACCTCCTCTCTCCCTACCTACACCTCTACCTCTGGCATAGCGCTGTGTCGCGCTGCTCCGGCAGTGTGTCGCCCAAGAAGTGGGCTACTCAAACTGTGTGTGTGCACTGGACTGGCCCGGCTACCTATAGTGCTGGGCCTGGCTGGTGTGCTCCTAGTCCTGGCCTGAAACGGCCTGCCTGGGTCCCTACTGGACGTCCAGGCCCTCCCTGCTGACGCAGCAGGGAGTGTCCGTTACCGAAGGAAACTGAACCTGGCCCGAAAATGTCTGGCCACGAATGGAGAAGGCCCAAAATATGGCCTTGGTCGAAACAGACCGTAAGTCTGTTTGAACACACTGCAAATCCAAAACGATGCTTGATAAAGACAAAAATAGAACAGCAAATAAGTAAATAAATAAATAAATAACTGTGTCCCTCGGAACATCTGTTAAAATTGGAACGATACAGAGAAGATTAGCATGGCCCCTGTGCAAGGATGAGACACATAAATCGAGAAATGTGCAAGGAAAATGAGCGATAGCGAACTTCAGAAACCAAGCAACATCATACACATGAGACCAGATAGTCGTGACCTCGAACCAAAAGCACAATTGCAACACGAGTCCCACCAAATAAGAGCACAGCAAGAGCTCATAAGTGACAATGTTGGAATAGTCTCATCATCATCAACAAAGAACCAATGTCGACATCCTATCTGGCGCTCTGCGCCCAGAGTACAAATGGCAGATCCTATCTAGCCTATCTACAATGTCGCTGATGACGTCAACAGCTCCCCGAAGTACGAGCAGATCTCAGACAATGCCGTTTGCCTCAAGCACCAGGTATGTCTCTCGTATCACTCACAACCTCGATCCCCCACTCACAGATGCCACGTGTACCCAAGTACCACCATGCGCCCCCTCCATGTCTGCAGCGTAGCTTGGCTATGGCTGCCTGCCTCTCCCTGCTCGCCCGTGAGCGCGTGAGCGCTGGCCAGCGCTTGCGCAGCATGCAGCCAGTGCCCGAATGAGGAGTGCTGGGGCAGGCACTTTCCTAAATGGAAGTGACCTGCCTGCTGCGTGCGGCCTGCCTGCATTGGGCCTCGGTCCAGAAGCTTCCCGTAGGCCCCGTGAGGCTGAGCCCCAGTCCGAACGAATCAGGCCCAGGGCCTGTGGTGGTTACCCGTGCCCAACTGCCTGCAGTCTGTGTTCGGTCCATATTGCGTATCTGGCCCAGGGCCTGCCTCAGTTACATACGAAAAAGGCAGCCTGGGCCTGGGCGCTCTCAACCAACTGGTGCTGCGCAACTGCCTGAATTTCCCCAGTTGCGTGGTGACCCCAAAAATGGGCCTGTAGGCCTTCGTCGAGCCTGCCTTCACTTAGGGCGGCCGACTGTACTGAAAATAGGCCCCAGTAGGGCTTATCGAGGCCTTGAGCCTTGCATTCCCTCCTCCACAGTCCTCTGAGAAGTCCCATTACTCAATTTGGCGCTTTCTTTTCTGCAGTGACTTCTCGTAGTGAGCGACAGCCTGTGGAGCGGTCTGCATCAGTTCCTCCCTGGTAAACCATCTGTCCTCAGGATCAGTGTGATGTCTGAACCCGAACGCGATACTGCAGCTTTGGTCTAGGAGGACGTCCCCTGGTTGGTCTTGGAACTGGCATTTGCCCGTGGTCGACGATGTCATCGATGTCGACCTCTCCATCCATGGTTGGGGGCAGCATTGAGCGAACGAGAGGGAAACACGTCAGTTTCCTTGAAAGGTGCAAGTTTGAAGGCGTGAAAGACAGGGTAAGTGCGAAGGTGACCAGGAATCCGAAATACATATGACGGCCCATCCGGATCATCCCCGACAATATCGAGTACCTCCCATGGTCCAAAGTACTGTGGCATGAGCTTGCGGGAAATCCCATGCTCCTGTCCCAGTTCTGAGGACTTGACCCAGACCCTGTCCCCTACCTGAAATGTAGATGGGCGGCAGTGTTTGTTCTCAGACTCTATCATCATCGTGCAATGACTTGCTGGTTCCAGGATGCTTGTAGCCTCTCTCAGACGAGGCTGTACCATAGGTAGGGACAGATTCGTAATTTTGTTTGGCTGAGGGCTAACCGAGAGGCCTACCTGTAAGGAAAATTCGTGAGGGACATATTTGTAAATATAGGAAATATGGACAGTACTAACTCAAATTTCCTACAGCTACCCTAACTGTGAGTAGCAGACCCGGGCTACCCCTAGCACAGACAGGCCCTATGGGCCTCCGCTGATAGACTGTCCTATAGCCTATAGCCGGGTAGGGAGAGGCCCTAGAGGCCGGAACAGAAACGGTACCGGTCGGTCAGTCAGTCCAGTCTAGGTCGGTCTAGGCTAGTAGTAGAGTATAGATAGGATGGGGACATCGGTCCTGGGCTTTTGGCAGTTGACACTTCGTGGTGGAAGTTGATGCGCACACGGTATCAGGTCGTGGTTGCTGATTCTGGTGGTGGAGACGGCGGACATAGCCAGACCTTCGGAGCGCTGACCAGACTGGGGTCAACGCTGTCCGCTCTGACTCTCTGGGAGTCAAAGCGGYCTGGGCTATSAGAGGTCTGATGYRTTGGAGCACGTGGTGCACTGCTGACCCTCCTCAGGAGTAGGGTCCCAGTGGCGATGCAGCCATAGCTGCATCTTCTTAGAGGATGTCATCGTCTGGACTTCATCTTCATCAGGGACTGTTGGCGCTGAGCTTCTTCTTCATCATCTGGGTGGCGATTGGCTCTAGGAGCTTGTTTCACTTTGGCGCAGGCCACTGAGTTGGATGTCAGGGAGGCGCTACCCCTCTGAGGGAAGCGCAACATTATTCTGAGGTTATTCAGTAAAAACGATGCTCCGAGTTTAATAAACGGTTGTAATACTGTGTTTGAATTGTCATCTCTTCAGGAACCTTCTGAAGGAAGGAGGAGACCCTCTTCCAGGGGATAGCGCAGGAAGAAGGGTGCTCTATTGGCCGCTGATGAAGGTTCTGATTTTGATGCATCTCGGCGTGGTAGTCCTCCATCTGAGACTGCATCAGTATCAGCAGTTGAGCCAGCCGTTCTTGCCCTAGCCGAGAACCTTGCTGCCATGTTCAAAGGAAAAATGGGCAACAACAGCAGCAAGGGTTCAGCCCGTCAGAAAGGGAAAGGGAAGGGACATGCCTCTTCCCCTCAGGCCCAGAGAGCTAACTTACCACGAGACGTCCATTGGCCAGTCAACCCCATGGATCCTTCCACCCTTCCCTGGAGAGCGCTCAGGATCCAGGAAGGGCAATGGCAGAAGAGGAAGGAGCGTGAGGTTTGTTTTCGCTGCGAGGGGGACCACTTTCTGAAAGACTGTCCCCATATGCCTCGCAAGCCTGGATCTAGTTCAAAAACTAGACAAACAGAGGGAAGTGGAGTTAGCAGCTCCCTCCACTTGTGTTGATTCAGATTCTGATGAGTCTGACTCTGCATCTACCCTCACTCACTCTGTTGGAGTTGTTGAGTCAGGATCCTTCACTTATGTGGACCCTGACCTGGATGAGACGTGGCAGGCTGATGACCGTCAAACTTTTGCTGATCTTTTCCTGTCTTTGTAGGAAAAAAAGAAGCATAAATCAGACCTCATCTTGTTGCGACCCTCCATCTTGGGAGCCAGAATCAAAGGCCTACTAGACTGTGGGGCTACGAGGAACTTCATCTCTCCCAAGGTTGTCATCAAGCTGCATTTGGATGGGAGATTAGTGAAGTTGCAGCAGCCACTGGAAGTCCGTATAGGGGACTCTTCCACAGTTAGGATTACTACTGCTGTCAAGAACCTACCGGTTATCTTTGACAAGCAGGAGAAGGTCAGGCAGCGCCTGAACTTCTATGTTTTCCCCAATGTGCCTTTTGATCTTGTGTTCTCCATGCAGTGGCTTGAGGCCACTAACCCTAGGATTGACTGGCAGACCCCCAGGGTAGAGCTCCCTGACTGTAGAGGGGACTATCAGCCTTGTGTGTTGGCTGATGAGTACCATCCAGTCAGCAGTTGTTATTGTCTGAGAGCACATGAGTTTTTGCAGCTCTCTCACCAGACTGCCCACACACGTCTGTTTGTCGCATATGTGAAACAAACTGGTGTGGATGTTGCTCCTTGTCCCTCACCGATTCAACAGGTTTTGGACCGGTATCCAGACCTGATGTAGGACCCTACTGAACTTGTCCATAGGCAGACCCAGCATAGGTTTGAGCTCCTGCCAGGTGCGGTCCCTCCCAACGACCGTATCTACAGGATGTCACCTGCTGAACTCGATGAGCTCAGGAGACAACTTGAGACCCTGACCAGCAAGGGTTGGATCAGACCTAGCACATCTGAATTTGGGGCTCCAGTTCTCTTTGTTCCAAAGGGAAATGGAGAATTCAGGATGTGCGTCGACTACAAGGGTCTCAATAAGATCACTAGAAAGTCTACAGAACCCCTTCCTAGGATTGCTAATCTGCTGGACATGGTGCAGGGCTGCACAATTTTCAGCAAGATCGATCTCAAATCTGGCTACCACCAGATTGAGATGGTTGAAGGTGATGTCCACAAGACTTCCTTCAAGACCAGATACGGTACGTATGAGTATCTGGTCATGCCTTTCGGTCTTTGCAATGCCCCTGGCACATTCCAGACAGAGAAGCATCGCATACTCAGGCCTTACCTGGACAGGTTTATAGTTGTATACCTGGATGATATCCTGGTATTCGGTCGATCTGTAGAGGAGCATGCGCAACATCTGGCTCTGGTTCTCCAGGCACTACATGGGGCCCTGTATAAGATCAACAAAGAAAAGTCCTCCTTTGGAGTGACTTCTGTGACTTGTCTGGGACATGTAATCTCTGGGGAAGGGCTGGCTCCTGAAGCAATTAAGGTTGTTGCGATTCAGGACTGGCCACAACCTACCACAATGCGTGATGTCTGGTCATTCTTGGGCCTTGCTTCATACTACAGAAAGTTCGTCAAGAACTTTTCTGCTATTGCTGCACCCCTGACTGACCTTACAAAGAAAGACACCCACTTTCTTTGGACATCAGACTGTCAGCAAGCTTTTACACGCCTCAAGGAGGCCTTGATGCGTGCACCTGTTCTGAAGCTACCTGACCCTACCTTGCCCTTCATACTAACTACTGATGCTAGCCAGTATGGGGTTGGGGCAGTACTTCGGCAAGATGGTGGGCATGGTCTGCAGTCGGTTGAGTACATAAGTAAGAAGGTCAAAGTAAAGAAGTTGCAGGATTCCACGTACGAGAAAGAGTTGTATGCTCTAGTGTCAGCGCTAAAGCATTGGAAGCATTTCCTCATGGGCAGACACTTCCAGATCTATTCAGATCACTCCACCTTACAGTGGATGAAGACCCAAGGGGAACTGAATGACAAGCTTGCGCGCTATATTGAGTTCATTGATTTGTTTGACTTTGAACTGAAACACAAGAAGGGCTGCTACAATCGCGAAGTAGACGCCCTTTCTCGTAGGCGTGACGCTCTCTCCCTGATCTCCTGCACTCATACTTTTGGGGAGAGCACCCGTCAGACCATCGCCCAGTTATTGCCAGAGGACCCGATTTTTGGCCCGATTGTCAAGAATCCACAGACTAGTCCTGCCTCTGAACCAGGATACATTCTGGTTTCATACCTGTTGTAAACCTGCAGCAGAGGAGAGGAACGTTTGTGCATCCCTCAGGACCACCAGCTGAGAACACTCATTATGCCTGAGTGTCATGATGCTCGCGACCACTTTGGGGCCTTAAAATCGTTGGCAGCCCTGTCGCAGCGGTTCTTCTGGCCAGAGATGAGGAAAAATTTGTTGCACTATGTTGAGACCTATGAGTTGTGCCAAAGGAATAAGGTCGTTCGGCGACCTCCCCTTGGCCTACTGCAGCCACTTCCCATCCCTGATACACCAGCACAGTCAATGGCTATTGATTTCACTGACCTAGGGAGGATCACTCCTCGCGGTATGCGTCAGGTCATGGTGTGTGTGGACATGTTCTCCAAGAACGCAGAGTTCATTCCTTTGCCAAAGGAAGCCAGAGTCCCGGCCGTGCAGGCGGTCTTTGCTGACAGGTGGGCATCATGGACCACCCACCTCCACTGCCAACGATAGAGATCCGCGTTTCTGCAACAATGCGTGGTAGTCCTATTGCAAGGACTACCTTCATTCTAGACTGGATATGACATCTGGTCGTCATCCTGAAGCCAATGGGCAGGCTGAAGTGATGAACCAGATTCTTTTCCAGTTGTTGCATCCTGTGATCAGCCCTAATCAGCAGGATTGGGATCTCCATCTAGGACGGGCACAGCTAGTGTAAAATACGTATGTACACTCCTCCACAAGGTTCACCCCTTATCGATTGCACACGGGTCGTGAGCCACGATAGCCTCTCGATGACATCATCGATAAGGCTACCCCCAGACTGACTCCTGGGACTGCAGCGTTCACCAGACAGTACGAGAGGGATATCGAACGAGCC
>BFEA01000663.1:190601-208484 GCA_003427395.1 Chara braunii
TCTCTCTCTCTCTCTCTCTCTCTCTCTCTCTCTCTCTCTCTCTCTCTCTCTCTCTCTCTCTCGTGTTCTCACACATAACAACGACTTTTTTTTTTGGGGTGCAAAAGTGACCACCGCACTGCTCCGGGTGCACCGCACACTTGCGCCGCAGGTAGGAAACAAAACCAAAGTTACCAAACCCCCTGGTAGACTTTCCGGGCCTTCTGGATCATTGGCGAGGGGGATAAAAAATCAGGCACCATTTTTTTGGGGCGGCCCAGGGCGTGAACAAACGCCCTGGACCACCCAAAAAAAAAATGCCCCTTGGGCTGGGGCCCACACATCCGAACCGAGATCCGGACCCGGACCTCGGACCCCCGACCACAGACGGTGGATCCCTGTCCGGTGGTCCGGATCGTAGCTATGTTTATTTTCTTTTATTTTTATCTCGAAATTTCACTGTTTATTTTTTTTTTCTCCCCCTCCCCTCCATGGTTACTATCTTCTTTTCTTGATTAGGTCGCCGCTACCCTACCCTAACCGCCCAAACCTCGATTGGGGTTTTCTTAGGGTTTTCTAGGGTTTAGGGTTCTCCTAACCCCCCTACTCTCCCGCCTCCTCCCGTCGGGCACCCTGGACCCGAACGGCTCCTCTCCCTTTGACGGGATTCGTGCTCCATCTCACGCACGACCCGCTGGTCACGGAGTGAGCCGACTCATGACTACCCACTTCGCTCCCCCGGTCCCCTCCCTCTCCCCGATGGTCCTCTATCCCCACGCCATAACCCATCTCCTTCGTCACCTTTTTCTCCACCTCCCACCATGTCTACCCCCATAAGTCCACTACCCACGGACACGACTATAGCTGAGGAGATCGTCGCGGCGCCCTCCGTCTCTCAGGTGCCCAACCACTCGACGGTCCAAGGTCAGCACTCTGTGGACCCCACGGACCTTCGCGTTGTTCTTGCGTCTCTCCTTGCACCTCTGCAAGCGCGACTCAATGCACTTGTATCCCTGGAGAGGCAAGTCAATGCGCTCGCCCTTGAAGTTCACCGCCTCAAGGGTTCTCCTCATCGCTCTCCCCACCACTCCCAAACCCCATCCCTATCGGCTCGGAGTCCGACTCTCCACGACTCTAGGGACGGAGACGCGGTGGTTCGTCCTCCTCTGCGGGCTAGGCCCAACACTCCCCCTCTGCAGTGGTGAGTGTTGCTGCTGCTCAGACCATACCGTCTATTGTGGCACACCCATTGGTACCCGCCGCCCCCGCTGCCCCTGCCGCTTCGGCCACTGCCGCATGTGCTGTCGCCCAGATACCGATATTTTGCCGGGCAGTTTCATCTACCCACCCCGGTGTTGCTTCCCAACTTCATGCATCGGTCACGGCACTGTGGCCCAGAGTTCTCCCTCCTCCCGCTAGGGTACTCTCTCCACCTCCTTCACCTCTAACCTCGCACACCCAGCGAGTGGCTGCCCTTTAGGCCACAGTGGCGCAACTCCAGACGGAGATTCTCTCCCTGAGACAGCCTCACCCTTCACAGGTTGCTCACCCTTCTTCTTCCGATACTGCCCCTCCCACCTCTGTCTTGCCGACTCGTTTCCCTCGACCGGCTCCCCCCCTTCTACCCTCCTACCTCGCTACTCCGTCACAGTTGGCTGTGGCCGTTGCCTCCACGTCTGCTGGACCTTCCACCAGCAGCCCAGACTCTCAGTCGGGCACCACTTCTACCTCTGCACCAGCCTCAACATTTGCCGCCACAGTGCAGGCCCATCAATCCCTCTCCCCTCGCCGTCACCACATCGGTCCCACCCTTATGCGTTTGTCGGACATGCCCGACTTCGATGGTACAGTGCGTGTGTCGCACTCGTTGCAGGCTGCCATACGTGCGCTGATACTGACGAACACTAGTCAGACGTTGTGGTGCTCCGTGCTCGCAACTAATTGCGAGGCAGTGCGTTCTCCGCATGGGAGAACTATTATACCCATCGCACTCCCTCAGGTGAGGCTCCCACTCTCGCGGATTTCACCGCGTTCCTCCATAACCGCTACGACACTCTCCAGGATGCGACCGGCGCCTTAGATCGGGTCACCCAGATGCAGTGGCGCGGGTCCTCCGCACCAGCCGATCTTGAGCGTCACATTAGAGTGTTTCAGGACGCTCGCCCCATTTGCGATGAGGTAGTTCTACCCGAGGTCCTTTTGACCAACAGGTTCGTAGTCAATCTTCCAACTAACTAACGCATCGAGCTCTAGCGACAGAGCTTCGCCTCCTCAGAGCAGACCTACAAGGCTGCTCGACAGTACCAGAAGATGCGGAACCGCTTCTCCGACCCCCCATCTTCTTCGCGATCCACCACCTCCGCCACCCAATCACGCGGCACCACGCGCGGTCGATCCTCCTTCGCCGGCCGCTTTCACCGACCAGCTCGACCTGGAGCGCCATTCTCTCGGCGCTACAGTTCTCCTGAGGACAGCGAGGACGCCTCGACCGAGCTTGAACCTACCCTTGGGGACGCCCCCGAGGACATCGAGCTCCGAGATGTCATCCATTATCACTTGGATGACGACACTGTTTTGGTGCCCGAGCGCTTGCAGATGGCCATGTCCACCATGGGTCCTGCACGCAGTTGGGTTGCACAGGCTGGCACCCGCACGTTCACAGTTCCTCAAATAGACCTCCCACAGGGTTTTGTCCCCCCTCGCGGCGCCCTATCCCCTGAGGAGCGTGCTGCCCTCGAGGCCCGTCACGGCTGCCTTCGTTGCCGCCAGGATGGACACATGTCCTCACGGTGTCCATACCATGCCGCCCTCGATCGGCACTATGCTGACATTTCTCGTCAGCACCGATCTCAGTTCCCCCCCGGCCCCGCGAGGCCAGCCCCACCCAGCTAGCCACAGTGCAGTGTACCGCTGAGGCCTCGCACGTAGTCGGCTTCCCGACCACCGAGTCGCGGTCTGCCCCTTTGGCTACCCCACCAGAGGATCCTCATGACATGACAGACGCAGTTCCCTCTGCCCCACCGTCTGTCGAGGTACTGTCTGCCCCATAGTAGACCGCAGCATCTAGTCCTTCCCCTCCGAGACTTTCGACGCGTCGCGCCATTCGCACAACTCGTTGTAGTGCCCAACTAGCGACTCGCAATGACGTGGTGTCATCTCTCCTAGATTTGATCATCCTTCAGGATCGCCAGGAGCGATTCACAAGACACGTAGACGTCTTGCGTCGTCTTCTCACTCTGCTCTCTGACACTGATCACACCCTCCCCATCATCAATATTCGCCTGGGGACATCTACGAGGGTGTACTTCGCTTTATGGGACTCTGGCTCACAGGGAGACTTCGTTCATCCTCACGTGGTCGAGGAAGCTCGCCTAGCTATCTCCGGGTCTCGCTCTCCTATCTCCATTACCCTCAAAGATAACAAGACGCAGCGCTTCTTCGATCAGACGGTCCCCGACCTCCACTTCTCCCTCACCCTCCAGCCATCGGATAGTACCCAGACACCTCAGCGCTACCATTCCTCTGCATACTTCGACGTGTTGGAGACTGGGTACGACTTTATCCTTGGCACTCCCTGGTCTCGCCGGCTCCGTGGCACAGAGGCCAAATGAGCGACTGAGACACTCGTTCTCAAAACGAAGTGTGGTCAAACCCATCGAGTCCCCTTCATTGGAACCACGGGCGACACCCCTCTAGACCTACCTCCCCAGGACCCTCGTCCCTCTGGGTCCGACCCAGACATCGCCTTCACTTCTCCTTGTCAGTTTGCTCACTTCATACGATAGGAGGACGTTATGTTCTACTCTGTGAACATCATGGATCTTCTTCACTATGATCCACTCTGTCCCGAGGTTGAGCTCATCTCACTTCAGCCCGATCCCCCTGACCCTTCCTCCATATTTGCAGCTCCCATCTCCACATCCACCCGTGAGCCTGCAGATACCCCTTCGACATCCCAAGTCCCTACACCGTTCACTCCTGAGTCCACGCACACGTCTCGTGATGACGCAAACGTTGAGGAACTCATGCGCCGACTTAGAGCCCGCCGTTCGCAACTTGATTCGAGAGTACCGCGACGTTTTCCCCCCATACTTCTCATACAACGGGATCCCTCCTATGCGCGGTGTTAAGCATTCTATCCAGCTCGTGCCTGACTATTATGTCCACCATCAGGCACCCTACCGACTCTCGATTCCAGAGGCGACAGAACTCAAGCGTCAACTTGAGGAGCTCCTTCGATTGGGTTTCACTAAACCTAGTAACTCGCCTTGGGGTGCACCTATCCTCTTTGCTCGCAAAGCGGACGAAACTATTTGCCTCTGCATTGACTGCTGCAGCCTTAATCGTTACACGGTTAAGAAAAGCTATCCCATGCCTCGCGCGGATGAGTTGTTTCACCCTCCGGCAGACAACCGCTTCTTCACGAAGACCGATCTTCGTAGTGGTTACCACCAGTTCCACGTAGCCACAGAGGACCAGTCGAAGACCGCCTTTTGGTCGCACTTTGGCCACTACGAGTTCACGGTGATGCCATTCGGCCTCACCAATGCACCCGCCACCTTCCAGACGACGATGAACGACTTCTTCAGGGACATCCTTGAAGAATACGTTCTCGTATACTTAGACGACATCTTGGTCTATAGTCGTACCTTAGATGACCATATCAGACACCTTTGCGATGTCCTACAGCGCTTACGCAAGCATGGCTTCTATGCCAAGCTTAGTAAGTGCCGCTTTGCCCAGTGCAAAGTGGACTTCCGAGGACACCATGTGTCTGACGAGGGTCTCCACATGGACGAAGCGACGATCACTGGTATTGCAGAGTGGCCCGTCCCCACATCTGCCAAGCAGCTTCGCGGTTTCCTAGGCCTCACTAGTTACTATAGTAATTTTATCCAGGGATACGCTTGGTATTCCTACGTCCTTACCTCCATCCTCCTCCGGAAGAACCCGCCATGGTTTTGGACACCCCTCTGCGAGGATGCCTTTCGCGCCCTTAAGAAAGCGGTGACTTGTGCGCCGGTTCTTCGTCTCCCCGATTTTGAACGCCCCTTCATCATCACCACTGATGCGTCAGATTTTGCAGTAGGAGCTGTACTGTCTCAGATGTTTCCCTCTCCTCCCGATTCACCTTATCCTCATGTTCCTCCTCCCCCCCCCGCCTCCTGCTGACACTGCTTCTCGACTGACGCCTACCCTCCCACCACTCTCGTCCACTGACAGTCCTCCCGATACTTACTCTCCAGAGGATGGGACTGTCGAGGCTCGTGTTGGGGATTGCCCGATCACCTTCTACTCCCGTCAGCTACTGCCTGCTGAGATAAACTACACTGCCGATGAACGTGAGGTTCTCGCAGTAGTTTATGCTACCCGACATTGGCATCATTACTTGCACGGGGCGCCCTTCACGGTGCGCACGGACAACTCAGTTGTCCAGGCTTTCCTCACGAAGCCCGAGCTTTCCCCTCGATAGGCACGTTGGTGGCGTGACTTATGCGAGTTGAGTTTCACCACTCATCCCATCAAAGGTGAAACGAACCGCGTCGCCGATGCCTTGTCCAGCCGTCCTGATCACAATCATGAACCCATCCATCTTGCTGCCATTTCCATCACCATTGTTGATCAGTCGGTGATCGACGCATATTGCACTCAGTACCGCTACTGCCTCGATTATCGCGTCATCCACGTGACACTGCGGAGTGTCAAGACCGTTCCTTCATACTCCCACGGGGAGAACGGCCTCGTGTACTGGGATGGCAGATCTGGTCAGCTAGAACCACGTATCTGCATTCCCTCCTCCGGACAGCTCCGTGTCCAGGTTGTAGCATAGTTCCATGACGATGCAGCTGTCGATCATATGGGTTTCCACAAGACGTTGGCTCGTGTTTGCTGCCTATACGTCTGGCCGAAGTCCAAGGACTTAGTCAAAGCCTACATCCAGGAGTGTCCTACGTGTCAGGAGGTGAATAGTGAGAACCACCTTCCGTATGGGTTACTTCAGCCCTTACCCATACCCGAGGGTCGTTGGGAGTCCATCTCGATGAATTTCATTGGTCCCCTCCGCCCACCCACTGAGCGCGGTCATGATGCTATCTTGGTTGTCGTCGATCGCTTCACGAAGCGTGCACGTTTTGTCCCAAGCCGCTATCACATTAGCGTCCGTGAGGTCGTTGACATCGTCTTCGACCGAGTTGTGAGAGATCACGGCTTACCTTAGAGCATCATCTCTGACCGTAACTCGCACTTTACCAGCACATTCTGGCGACGTCTACACGACGTGTACGGATCCCAGCTCCACTTCTCATCATCTTACCACCCTCAGACGGATGGTCAGACGGAGGTCACCAATAAAACTCTCGGTAATATCCTCCGAAAGTTTGTTAGGGATCACCAGCAGTGAGAATTACACTTAGCCCACGCGGAGATTGCGTACGACCACGCTGTTTCGCCAGCCACGGGGATGTCGCTATTCTATTGCGACCTCAGCTACCACCCTCGCGTACTCGTGGATTTTCTACTACCGTCGCGGTTGTGCCCAGACACTCGTTGTCCGACGCTTGACGACTGGATTGCCCACATGGCGGCGATTATGAAGAGCGCACACGATAGTCTAACCGACTCCCAAACTTGCATGGCCGCACGAGCAAACCGATCACGATGGATCACCCATTCAAAGTCGGTGACGATATGCTCGTCGACGCACGCCACTTGCAGCTCGAAGCGGATACGCTTCGCAAATTCAGATGTCGTTTCTTCGGTCCATGCCGCATCCTTCAGGTCGTTGGTTTTGATTTTGTCGCAAGTCCGATCAACTTCCGTTTGAAGCTACCTGATTACCTCCGACAGGCTCGCGTACACGATGTTTACCACGTCTCCTTGCTGCGTCCTTATAGCAGACCGTCCGAGCGCTTCGTCGGACGCCCTTATGAGCGTCCGCCACCTATCATGGTGGACGGTCAGGAGGAGTTCGTCGTTTTCGACATCGTATCTCGTCGAGTTATCGACGATACCCCTCCACGCATTGAATACCTTGTGCGTTGGAAGGGCTATCCTGATGAGGAGGCTACATGGGAGCCCCTCGAGCACTTGGAGCACGCCCGGATGTTGGTGCGTGCATACGATCATGCTCGTGGTGCTGAGACATTTGCTCCTACTCAGCCAACTGACCCTCTTCCTCCTCCACCCTAAGGAGATTGCTGAGGACGAGCCTGCTCCCTCTGAGGCCATTCTTCAGCAGCAGATGAACGCCTCTGGGCGTCCACAGCGTACTCGTCGACGCCCTCGGCGTCTCGACGATTGACACTCTGATCACCTATTATCTTCCTACTGACTTACACCTTCATGTACTCCATCATCACCTCTTCAGGATGTCAGCGTTTTGCGGCTCTGCTTCGACATCGACTAGACCCCTACTTCGTTGACGTCATCGACCACTTCGACGACTTCAACTACCTTCTCGACTTCGACCATCTTATCGGTTTCAGCTCCTTTGCACGTGACTACTTCACGCCACCACTCTACCTTGCACATTCCCTTGCATTTGTCGCATGATGGTTCTCACTTAGCTGGGTCTCTTTGAGTTGGGCTCTCCCTTGGTATCGTATTGGCATTGGGACCGTAGGGTTATCTTGGCTTCCCTGCTCCCAGATCTAGCTCCCTCCCCCAGTCGGTGAGTTGTGTGCATGTTTCCCTCACCCACTGCCCTCATCACCTTAGTGTCGGCTCTTACATGCCTTCAGTTAGGCATATCTCCACCCTAGTCCAGGCTCCACCTCTCATGGTCGACCCTGCATGGTGCCACCCTTTTGTCGAGCATTACCGGCCTTGATGGTCTATCTGTCAGGGTCATTCGTTTTGTTTCGCTACCACTCTCCCATCTTGAGCCTGATGACCTATATCCTACCTTCATGTGTGACTTCCCTTTCGATTCTTAGGCTGCATTCACCCCCTCTGAGACCATCCCACTCTTGGTGGTTCCGTGACATCGCATTACTTGTGACATATTGCTCTTTTTCCTTTCAACACTGAGGTGATTGCCTCGAGGACTTTAGGATTGTATCATGCGACGTTTCATTTTCTGTTGTTAGCTAGGATGTGTATACCAGACATTTGCTTTTCATTTGACATTATGTAGCTTAGGCTGCATTGCATGGACTCCGCATGGAGCTTGCTCCGCATCCTAGATTTCTCAGCTTTGTTTATTGCAGAGTTCCACTGCTTTTGCGGGTAGCGTGTTTATGGCTCTTGCGATCCATTGCAGGTTTGAGGATCGTGCAATAGGCCTCCATCTGCCCTGGCCTACAGCCAGGGCCTATTCGGCTATTTGCTGGTTTGGCCTGTGGGACCAGGTCGTGGCCTGACCCCACAGGCCGTGTGTTGTTCCAGTCTAGTCCAGTCCGACCCAATACCACTGTCGGTACCAGGCCAATCCAGTCCGACCCAGTATCACTGTCGGTACCAGTCCAGTCCAGTCCAGTCCAGTCAGTCTGCTGGGAGTATACCCCAGCTGTTGTCTGTTTTTCGGATCATTCTTCATTCTGCACTTTTGGAGTACCTGAGTGTTGAGTCCACGTTGGAGCTGCGCTGTCCGTTGCAGCTCCATCTCCATCTCCTCCCCCTCAACCCTTCGTCTTGATCCTGACGGACCGCCATCCCGGCGGGTCTGTCACACTGGTATCAAAGCAGACGTTTCTCCCTGCTCCCCTCCCTCACCCACCCCCTTCATCATTCACATGTGGCTTGAGCAAACAAGTTCGCCACTTCACTTTTATTATGACATTGGTGCAGTTCCCCTCCCGCGTACGGGAAACAACACTCAACGTCCTTAACATAGTCGTTGATTACCATGCGCTGTTTGTTGGCACAGGTCGACTCCACAGGTCGACTTAGGCACTACACTTGCCCCTGTAAGCGCAGCCTCTCAACGCACACGCGACTGATAAAGTTTCACGTCGAGCAAGTGTCATAATAGGCCCCGACCGCCGATGACTACCTCACCGACGAACAACTCACCCTTAGGGACTTTGGCCATGGCTGTCCAAGAAGCTAGTGGGTCTGATCTAGACCACTCTTCCTCTAGCTCCTCTAAGGATTCAAACACATTCGTTGAATAGAGGATCGATGGGTCAGAATGTGTTTGCGGGACGGCAACGGAGTTAGTAGCTTGGGCCATCTCTCGAGATGTTGAGGGTGTGTGCACCACCTCGACCCTAGCAGGAACAACTACTATTCCTACTGGCCAGACGTGTTTCCCGGAGCAGTTCCATAACTACTGGCAACATTGCTACCTACGGGAGCAGAGGATCCCAACGCCTGCCCCATTGTAGGCGGGATCTTTTCGGTCACCTTCTTATTTCGACACTTGAATTGATTATGGCCATATTGGCCACAACGGATACAAGCCTGCCGATTGTACCGATCCCTCCACACGTCCTCAGTAAGACCCGCTTTCTCCCATGGAGGAGCATTGGGGTCAACTTGACTCCTAGACCGGGAGCCTCCACGACATCTACCGGTCGCCTTGCCTTTTTGCACTGAGGCAGCGACTGCTCCACCCCCTGAAGCCTCTACGCTGCCCGCCTGTGTACCTACTCCCTCCTGGAAGTCGTCATCTAATTCGATCGTAGAACCATCATTGTCGACGAACATGATGTGACCTTTCGCCTTCTAGTTGGGAGGCAGTGCTTTCTTTCTTCCGTCCGTCGTGGGTTGGTGCCCTTGCCCTATTTTTGCATCCAGGTCTATGACCTTCTTGCTAAACGAGGGGAAGTTGTGCACATTGATGTTCGCCTCACCTGCCAATTGATTCCTGAGTGGCATGGGAAGACACCTCAGGTAAGTTGTCAGTAAGACTTGGGGGTCATAGCGTACTCCAGGAACACAGATCAAACGCTCTACAACGTTTGTGGCATCCCTCACTGACCTGAACGGTCTGTTGCTCAAAGTCAGGATCGCATAGGTGGCCTTTTGGGCCTCCTGAGGATCATGCCATCTTTCCTCCACCATCTTAAGGAAGTCTTCCAGTTTCTGGTTGACTGCCCAAGCGTGGAAGTCATGTCCGTATCCCTATGCTTGCACTTACCCGCTTAACCATCTTGCTGCACTCCCCTCAAGATAGGAGGCAGCCACAAACACTTCCTCATGTGGCAAGGTCAACTTGCACTTAATGTAGACTGGCACTGACCTCAACCCTGTGTCGAGGTCTTCGCCCCTCTTGTCCCCTGAAAAACATTTAGGTGAGGCGATGGTCGTCTTTGGAACCCACTAGCCTTGTCCCGGTACCTGGCCCACTCCAGGCTGTGGACCCTGGGGCGCAGACTGCTGCACCAATTGCTATTGGGGCTGTGTGCCCAACTGTTGTGCTGGTTGCGAGACAGCAGGCTGCCCGGTTACGGCAACCTGCGAGGTTGGGAATACACTGATAGTACATGAATTTGTACGCTAGGACCTGTTGAGAACCCTCCTATCAACGACATACCTAGGGAAGCGGTTTGGACCAGTGTTGGAGATGCATATGGGGATAACCCAGCCACCGGTGGGACAAAAGGAGGAGGTTGTACCAAAGGCCAGGCACCAGGCCCTGATGGTGATGGTGCTGCCTAAGCTCGCCCGACCAGCACGGCCAGGCTCTGCCGGATGTCCTGTAAGAGAGCCATCTTATAGTCCTGCATTTCCACTACATCTAGCAGGACTGCACGCATGGTCCTCACATCATCATCCATGTTTGTCAGGTCCATCCCCTCGAACTCACTAACGTCCACTTGTCTCCGCTGCATCCTTGATCTTCTTATGATCATTCTTTCTTTCTCTGCCTTTATCTCTCCTAAAGCATGTTGTAACTGTGCCTCGGGAGCAGCTGCTCTTCTGTATGGCGACCTCCTTGGGGGTCAACTCTAACGGCTGGCTTGCCATAACACCGATGGATTGACTCTGAGTCTGTGCGACCGCCGCCCCTACAGTTCCTGAACTACTAGCCTGAGAGGTCTACTGCGCAGCTGTAGCCATATCTGCTGTAGTAGCGGCCCTGCTTGTGAATGCTCTGCTTGCCTCTGCAGCCCTAGCTCTTCGCTGCTGCTGTTGTCTCTCTCTCTGCTGGCGGAACAGGAATTTGTCACCCTCGGGTCCTAATGCCACGTGCGCTATATGGCGTCTTGCCGATCGCAGGATCCTATCGTCCTCTCTAGTGTCCTCCCTGTCGCTCATAAGCTACAGCACTGCGCACTCTTGATGCCTACCACAGCGTAGTACACACACCGATTTAACATAAACAAAATAATTAGTCGGTGGCTGTGTCAGAGTCTACACATTTAGGTCCAACAGATAAGTTCATATTCCTACAAACGAAACTATTTAACTTTGACTAGTCCGCAAACAGAAAGCCAATGAACAAAAACTATTCTACCTACGCTGTCTGTCAGATGTCCATGGCTATACATCTAACTAATCAAAATAAAATAGAATCATCTGTTTGGCTGTTTGCAGAGTGGAATCTTTCCCGAACTGATCACCTGAAACCTACCCCTCCCTCAATTCTTCTTGATGGTCACTTGACGTCAGCGTTCCTGAGCGATCCAGATAGCGTGCATGTCTAAAGGTGTGCACACAACCCACCCCTGTGCCCCAAGTCCTGCTGAGCTGGCCAGCCCTGCACAATGTTTACCCTCACGTGCAGCGAGCCTTACACCGACTAATTGGCTGATCAAGAGGCATTTTAGGACGGCCCCCGAAGTCCTCAGGAATTATTTAACACCGCAGACAGGGTGACGATCACAGCCAATGGAAGGTCCCCGCCGATACTTATTTATAGACATCCGGTACTCGTCTTTCCCATAGGGCTGGCCAGCCCTAAGAACCCACCTAATAGCGCAGTAGGCAGACAAAGGACAAAGAAGCATGCGTGACCGTGACCCAGTGCTTCGTCCAGGGCCCTTCAGATAGCTCCGCCCTCTCCTTCCAGATGCTCCACGTGAACAATGCCGATTCTCAAGGTTGAGCGCACTTGACTCCTCACATGAGAGGACTCTCAAGACAGAACACATCCTCACGGTAAGAAGTGTTGAAGAGGGTAGATAAGGTTAAGGGCAACGTACCTCAAAATAGCTTCCCCCAACCACAAATATTCTCACCAGATGACCTGATGCCGATTGTGATGACCAATCGCTGCTTCGGCACAACCAGCATTACACCGCCGTTCCACCTCAGCATCAATCGCACATCAGATAGTTCTCATCACACTGCGAACACCCAATATTCACCACTTAGCCTTCCTGGTTATACCCCTCTCCACCTGGGTCGCCTGCTTGCCTTCACCCTCCTCACTACACACTCCCTACGGCAGCTCACCCAGCATACCGCATGCGTGTACCGCATAGGCAGAAGACAAGCGCCAGATTAGCGCACCGTACCACAGCTCCGATACCAAATTGCAAGGAAAATGAGTGATAGCGAACTTCAGAAACCAAGCAGAATCATACACATGAGACCAGATAGTCGTGACCTCGAACCAAAAGCAGAATTGTAGCACGAGTCCCGCCAAATAAGAGCACAGCAAAAGCTCATAAGTGACAATGTTGGAATAGTCTCATCATCGTCAACAAAGAACCAATGTCGACATCCTATCTGGCGCTCTGCGCCCGGACTACAAATGGCAGATCCTATCTAGCCTATCTACAATGCCGCTGGTGACGTCAACAGCTCCTCGAAGTACGGGCAGATCTTGGCCAATGCCGTTCGCCTCAGACACCAGGTATGTCTCTCGTATCACTCACAACCTCGATCCCCCACTCACAGATGCCATGTGTACCCAAGGACCACCATGCGCCCCCTCTAGCTCTGCAGCGCAGCTCGGCTGTGGCTGCCGGCCTCTCCCTGCTCGCCCGCGAGCGCGTGAGCGCTGACCAGCGTTAGCGCAGCATGCAGCCAGTGCCCGAATGAGGAGTGCTGGGGCAGGCACTTTCCTAAATGGAAGTGACCTGCCTGCTGCGTGCGGCCTGCCTGCATTGGGCCTCGGTCCAGAAGCTTCCGGTAGGCCCCGTGAGGCTGAGCCCCAGTCTGAATGAATCAGGCCCAGGGCCTGTGGTGGTTACCCGTGCCCAACTGCCCGCAGCCTGTGTTCGTCCCATGTTCCGTATCTGGCCCAGGGCCTGCCTCAGTTACATACGAAAAAGGCAGCCTGGGCCTGGGCTCTCTCAACCAACTGGTGCTGCGCAACTGCCTGAATTTCCCCAGTTGCGTGGTGACCCCAAAAATGGGCCTGTAGGCCTTGGTCGAGCCTGCCTTCACTTAGGGCGGCCGACTGTACTGAAAATAGGGCCCAGTAGGGCGTATCGAGGCCTTGAGCCTCGCAAATGGTCCAAAAAAAAAAAAAAAAAAAACCTGATGCCTCAAACCCTGCATCCTAAAGGATGGCCGTGGGCCTCCAGGGCGCATGGCGTGCGGCCTGGGGCCGCCCAGCAACCATCGGGCCCCCAAACGGGGCCCGTGTGCAGGCTCAGCATGTAACATCCTCCTTCGGTGTAACATCAGTGCAATTCTGCTTTCTGGACGGCGTTCGACTATTTGATTTTCTGTCATTTAGCTATCTCTCATTTTCCTTGCACAAGGCTGTGATGCTGGAGAGCCTAAACTTCAATTGCAGTTGCAATAAGGATTGGTACGTGCTGAAAGGGGGACTGAGGAAGGTTGAGCGAGGATTATATTTTTGTTTCCATTGCTTTTGCAAGGAATATGAGCGAGAGTGATAAACAGAAATTTAAGTCGCAAAATCACGAAGTAGCTCAGATAGTCATGAACCAAGCAGAGAGTGCAATGCACCAAAATACCATCCAAATAAGAGCAATGCAATGAACTCGAATGTCAATGTCGCCAGTCTCTGGTCACACCATTGTCGCACTTACTAGCTGGCGCCCAGCGCCCAGCCTATCTAATCCTATCTACGTTCTCACAACTGGATCACTCTGAAGTCGAAGACCAATGTACGTGACGTCAACACCAATGCCGATCACCAGCATACACCAGGTACATTCTCTCTCCTCTTGTCATCACCCCTCGTCTTCTCACAGTATGCGCCTCGTACTCGAAGACCACCTTCGCCATCACCGGCTTTGCGCCCCTGCAACCCAGCTATGGCTCCTGGGCGCCCGCTGCCCTTGCAGCGCCCCTGAACTCTGCGCCCGTGCGCGTGTCTGACCAGCAGGCCCATGTGGATGCTAGCGCAGCAACACAGCAGTGTTTCCGCATTGCCTGCCAAGGCCAGAATGCCCCTGCCTGGGCTGGCCTCTTTCCTTTATGGAAATTGCAGCCCCTGTGTATGTCTGCCTGGGCCTGGCTGGGGAAGTTTCCAGTAGCTTCCAGTCCGGCCCCAGTCTCTGCGCCCAGGCCCACCTCTACAGTTAAGGGCCTGGGCCCTCTTAGGTTGGGCACATATCGGTGGCCTCCCAGGCTCCAAGGGTTGGCCACGTTCTCATTGGCTCATGGAGATTGTGTGACGACAATGCTGCTTTCTCATTCTCCCGTGGCCGCTGCGTGATGTGTCAGCCTCACACTGCGTATTCCCAGGGCGCAACCACCCGGCCCTGGGCTCAACAGTACAGCTTACCTTGTTTTCTGGAAGGAGCCTGGAGGCTCATGTTTCCCTGCAACCAACTGGCGTGCTGCAACTGCCTGTATACCCACATATGCAAAAATGTCGAAAATAGGCCTCTTGTGAATATTCAGGCTGACCTTCACTTAGGGTGGGCACAAGGCTTGCTGGGGCCCACAGCCGAGAACACTTGCATGTCTGTTAGGGCCCGCTAGGGCTCAGTCCTCCCAGTTTGCAATCTACGATGTTCTTCAGTACTCTAGATTGCTGCTTGCATGAGTTTGAGCTTAACACTGTCTGTTGTGTTTGTGATTCATATGATGATTTTTTAAACTGCAATGAACCCAGACTGGAAGATACTCATCAGACGTCGAAATGCAAGACAACTCAAATCTGGACAAAGTCCCCAATAATCATGAAAGCTGATACAAAGTCTCGTTACCGATAGACGAAGAGAGTGGAGGGGGAATAGACAATCAGAGGGTGGAAGAGATATTCAATGGCCACCAAGAGAGTAACCCAATATTACCCACTCCTTCTCCGGGCTTCCCCTCGCCTCCATGTCATCAACAGTATCCAATGACGAGTCAACAAGTCCTGATCACATAGAAGTGCCACGTGGCACTACTTAATCGTGCAGACAATGAATACAATCAGCAGTGCTCGATATCGACTTTCAACCTCAGGCAAGTATCCCATTCCTCAATCATCCACAGATCCCCATCTCCCTCCTTGCCACAACCAATCACCTCATGTAGACAGCGTGGCCAGTGCCACGTTAACAATGGAGACAGGTGGCCTGCGCCACATCAGCAATGAAGGCAAGTGGCATGCGCCACATCAGCAATGTAGACAGGTAGCATGCGCCACATCAGCGGAGGCTGGTGCTCAGCAGAGAAGGCGCCAGCATGCTGCCATAGTCCCGCATCGTCATCCACAGTGCCTGCGTCCAGCCAGCGTCGAGCCAGCGTCAAGCCAGCGTCCAGCCAGCATCAAGCCAGCATCAAAGCAGCATAGCAAGACTGAATGTTGACCTCTTGAAGACCAAGCCTTGTGAAGTGTTTGACTAGGCAGTCATGCCTCAGGTCTCCCACCCACAGTCGTACAGATTGACTCACGGTCGAGGGCCTGGATTGTGTACAGTTGCAGACTTCCACTTGGTCCTGATGTTGTCTTGGTACCTGCATACAAACAAGTGTGTGTGTCTGACTGGCGGCCTGGGCTGGGTCCACTTTGACTTTGACTGTTGGACGTCAGGCAGTTGACTTTGGTCAATTGTCGCCCGCTCAGGTCTTGAATCTATGTAGGGGTCTTTTCTCCCCTTTGGCCTGGGTCGGAGTGGTGGCCTGGCTAGGCCCTTAGACATTCTATGAGGCATACTTCATGGGTTATTGCATTCCTACCGCCCCAAAAAATTTGAGTTCCATCGCAGAAACACATCAATTTTCTCTTAACCCACGTTCGTATGCAGCAGCAAATGTCAGGAGCAGTAGGTAGAAGTTCCTTTTCGCCGAACCATCTAGCTTCAATAAGGGGTTGAGACTTAAACTTTACCTCATACTGCTTTTGCGGTCGTCCTCTGCCGCCTGTAGAAAAATAGCCATGTTCCAAAATCTTCTCAACTTCGTAGCCTCCATTCATGGAGGGGGAAGCATAGATGGTCTATTAGGAAACTCAGTTCCCTCTACATATGACAAGAGTTTAGACGTGTGAAAGACATAATAGGTTCTGAGGTGAGGGGGTACATCAATTCGGTAAGGAGGTCCATCTGTATTCAGAATTACCTTGAGAACTTCCCATGACCCATAATAGACAGCTAGCAGTTTCTGAGATACGTTTTCTTCCAAGGAAAATTCTTTAGATTTCACCCACACCAGATTACCTTCCTGAAACTGTGATGGTTGGCGATGTTTGTTGGCCTGCTCAATCATCTGCAGTCGGACTTTCTGTATATTTTCCTTTACTTTTTTAATATTTTTTTCGTATAAAATGCAAATTCACGAGTGCCTGGGGGCAACCTCTGAATTTGGTCCCGAGTTAGAGCATCAATGGGACGTCGAGGTTTCCAACCTTTATGCAGTGCATTGGGTGTTATTCCTGTAATAGTATGTATGTTATTATTATATGCACTGACGATCTTAGGTAAGTTCTCATCCCAATCTATTTGATCGGGTCGTACGTAAATGCGTCAACGGGTGTTGGGAATAGTCGAGATGGGCCCAGGGCCCATGCCAGTGGCTAATGGCAGGGAGGGGGCGGGGAATCGAGGAGTGGCCGGCGAAACGGCACGGCGGCCAAATGCGACGGGACCGGGTGGGGAAGCGACGAGCGAAGCGAAATGGCACGGCAGCGGGTCGGGAATTGACTATCGGGCGGTAGGGAAAGCAAACGCGTCGAGAGCGGGAGGGGAATTGACAGAGATGCGTGTCGGGTGGGCGAGCGGGCGGGCGGGGGGTTGACAGAGATGCGTGTCGGGTGGGCGAGCGGGCGGGCGGGAAACTGCAAGCGGCCGCGAGAGGTGTGACGAAGAGGGCATGTGGTAGATAAAGAACGGGGGAGAGAGAGAGAGGGAAAGAGACAGGGCGATGAAGTGGTGAAAGGACAACAGGAGAGAGGGCGATGAGGCGGTGAAAGGAGACGAAACATAGTGAAAGGAGAACGGGAGAGAGTGGTAAAAGGAGACGAGGAGGGCAACGAGATCGTGTCGGAGGCAAGCAACAGGAAGGAGACGAAACGTGGTGAAAGGAGAACGGGAGAGAGTGGTAAGAGGAGACGAGGAGGGCAACGAGATCGTGTCGGAGGCCAGTAATAGGAGAGAGAAAGAGAGGGAAAGACACAGAGGGGGACGTGGATGAGATATAGGAAGTCCAGAGTGCAAGGAGGTGTATCCACGAGGCGTGTAAACGTGGGGACGCGATAGAAACGGGGAGACAGTGGAAGATAGCAAAGTCGGGATTGCCCGGGAAGAACTTCGCAAGCAACATCGCCATGGCAGACCGGGGTACGCTCTATATCCTTCCTCCTCTTTCTCTATCTCTCTTCCTCTGTGTGTTCTTCCTCTTTTTGTCCGCGGGGTGGAATCGCGGTTTCTTTTTCTCTCCTTCTCTCTCTCTCTCTCTCTCTCTCGAACCGATCTGCAACATGTGTCCCTTGGTTGACATCGACCGAGTCTTCCATTCCAACGTCCATAGATTCGCTACTGAAGACAGAGGGATTGAACGAGATACACATCGTCAACAGAGAGAGAGAGAGAGAGAGAGAGAGAGAGAGAGAGAGAGAGAGAGAGAGAGAGAGAGAGAGAGAGAGAGAGAGAGAGAGAGAGA